>JBCFYV010000223.1:0-122272 GCA_039000515.1 Timema cristinae
GGGAGCTGAGCCACCCAACTAATTCACAGGAAAACTTTTTTTCAAGTGTCGCCAGCCGAGTAGGGAAAGAGAAAGTGAGGATAAGGGGGGGGCAGGAAAACATTCTTCATTTGCCCCACCGGAAAGAAGGATTTTTCCCAAACTGAGTTTAGAGAACCCGGTTTAAAAGGTTCCCTTTTTAGTTCGGGGGAAACTATAACGAGTTTTTCTTTTTCTCGCCCCAAATCGTGTAAGCCTTTTCTCTAATGTCACACCTCCTTCTCCTACTCCCGGAATCTACGCCGCGGGGAACACCGAGACGGGGGTAAAGGGGTGGGGGGGAGGGAGGACTTCCGGATAAGTTTTTTGAAAATCATACAACCCGTCCCCCGAGACCACCGTCTCCTCTGGTCATCGGGGGGGGGGGGGGAATCCTGGAACACGCGGAACGGCGAGGGAGGGGAGGGAAAGGGGGAGGAGGGGGGGGATCACACACACACTTACATTTTTTCCCTACCTTTCTCATACACGTATTGTATTCTACACCCCCCCCCCCAAACAATTTTTAGATCTTTAAATCTTTCTCCGAACTAATGCGGATGCAGTTTATCATAATCATTTATCGGAAGAAAATTACTTGGGCGTTGGCTGAGGGGTTTTAGAGGTACAATTTTTACCCATTCTCCTATACGCAAATGCAAGTATATTTCCTTTATAATTCTACCTAATCATCCCTATTCCATTAGCGTGGCTAGCGTATGCGTATAACCCTGACGGGTACTAAGCAGCGAAGATCAAATAAATATATAACCCTCCCATTGAACGTAATACAGATTGTATAGCAGGTCTCCGGCTGACGCATGGACCCCGATACAATTCACACAGACTGTCCCTCCCACCCTTGCCCCCGCCTTCTCCCAGACGAGTCACTGCTGACTTCCTGTACTAATGCGCTGCCTAGCCAGTACCCCTCTTGACAAGGAGAAGGGGTGGATACCTTAACCTCCCTCTCTCCTGCCTTTAAAACCTGAAGTACAAAACTTACAACCAGCAATAAACTAAATCGTAAGGAGACCGTAGACTTCTGTTCAAATATCGAATTAGAAATGCATTCTTCAACATATACATTCGTCGCCATTGTAAAAACATCTGTCACTCTGGAAGGGGGGAAAAAAAGTTATGTTATTTTTTTTCCATACAAATAGAGCTTTAAACACTTATTTAAGAGAAAATATGTTTCAATTTGAGTACACTTTTTTTTTTAACACGTGATTTGCAAAATTGTCTTCTCCATAATTTCGTGGCTGTTTTCCTGTGACCGCTCTTGTGACTGGGTGTTTATAAAGTCGATACATTATTGTGAAATTAGTTTGTCCTGTTTGCCTAGATGATTATGAGACCAGATACCACTATAGAAAATGTTTATTATTTCTATCCTTGCTTAGATTGGTTTGTAAGTGGTGCGTTTTATTTATTTTATCAGCACGTTCTAATTAGTTATAGTGCTATAGGGGGGGAATACATGCTGATTAATTATAATTCAGACGTGAAGTGATTTTTGAAATTAATTAACTACTCTAAATGTTGATAAATAATCGTTTTAAAAACGAATTATATTATATTTATTTATAATCATCATTATTATAGGCTATTAACCGCGTGTAAGAAAGTAGATTGTATTTTAAAATTTTATCATGCTTTAGTTACGTCTACTGTTGCTTGAAAAACTCCAGGACTCTCTCAGGATAGAAAATGTTCAATGTAAATTCCTATTATACATTATTTCTTAACGGATTTATTATATTATGGCAGAATTCAAACATTTTAGGGGTCCAAACCTCTTTTCACGTAGATTTTATTGTGGTGTTTTAGTTTTTAATATTTTCAGCATTAATTATCTTTATAAATTTGCCCTTAATTCTGTTCTTCTCGGGCCTCTCATAATCCCAAAAGTGTTTCCCCTCAATAATTCTTTCAAGGTTAGCCCTAATGGCCGTTATCCATAAACACTAATTCTAGATTTGTCGAATTCGCTTTAACAAACCAAAGAGTTATTTAGGATATCCTTTTATAACAATTTAATAATTACATGTTAACCTCTAATATCTAAAATTTCGTATTTGTTTCCATTTTTTATTTTTGTTCTTATAACTGAATCAATTGATCTTCCCCACTGTATTTTTTTTAATGTGTTGTAATTGTAATTAGTATTATTATTTTTTATTATTATTAATATAATTTTAAATAATTTTTCTTTTTTTCTGTGTTTAAATTGGTTTTGGGTGTAATTGTTTGGGTTGATTGTTTTGTTTTCTTGTGTGTTGTGTTTTTATGTAAAGGGACTTGGGTATTTTCCAGTCCCTGGCCTTTTTTTAGGACCTGTGAATGTTGACAAACACATAATAATTTAATTTAAAATGAATTTTATACTCCCCCTAGGTAGATTTTTTGCACACAATATAATTAATCCAAATTTGGGGGAATTTGACCCCATCTTATTGTTAATTTTTTAAAATATAAAAAATGTTAATTAAAATTTAATAAAAATAAATTTCATCACTTTTCTCGGTTTTTTTTTACCTTTTGATTTTTTAATAATCAAATCTAAATTAATTTGTGTTTACTATGTATGTCAATTCTATAACACGAAGAATGGAGTAAATCTTTAATTTTAAATTGGAAAATATATACATCTAAAAGATACACACGCCACAAATATGAGTTCTCCGTCTTATATATGTGTAACACTTGTGCGCTAGTCGTGTTGGAGATCGGTTCTGCTAGAGGGACGGGGGGAGATCGAAGTTCAATTCTCGTCGGAGTGAACCTGGGTGGTGTTTTCCTAAGTTGTTTTCCACTATCCTCCACGCACCTGGGTTCACATTCCTCTAACACAACAATAATTATACCTTCCCATTTCCAATCCATTAGCGTAATTAGTACTCTTAAAGCGTATAACCCAGAACGGGTAGTAAGGAAGCGGTAGCTAAATAATAACTAATAATAATAATAATTAATAAATATACTAATAAAAATACTATAAAAAGCATATTACTAATAAACATGTGTCCTTCTAGCATATGTCTAAAGAGGTTCCATAGTTATATTCTAATTATTTAGGGAAAAAATTGTTATTTTTCAGGAAAGAAACAAAACAAGTAGGCGGTTGAAAGCCTTTTTTTATTTTAGGATAATTAATGTATTACAAAAATGTTTGATAAGGAGAGTTTTTAGTTACAATTTAAACACGGCTAGAGTACTTTAAAGCAAAAAATAAGTAGGAGACCATATAAAAACAAAGAATAGTTTACTAAAACCTCATCCTTTTTAAATTTTATTTATATCTAGTTTTTATTATTATATGTATATGCTAGTTTATATTGACTACTATTCATATAATGAATTTATAGTATTATATGTATGTATTAAATTTCTTTATTAATTATATATATTTATAGACTTTATATATTTATATATTTTCCTGTAAAATAGCGTAATGTGAATACTGTTTATAATTTTTTTTTAAGATAAACTATAGCAGCATGTATGGTATAAAAGATGAACTATTTTGGTATTCTTCATAGCATGTACGCTAATAAATAGTTTTAACATTGTCATGCCTAAATTTTCATGTTAAATTTTCCCCTCATCTGTCGGTGAGTTTACGCGTGCATAATATCATTGATCTTAGAAAGATTATAATATTATATGTTAGGCCTACAGATTAAGTCTTTCAAATTGAAATATGACTAAACATGTTGGAATAAATTTTAATTATTTATTATTTCATTATTATTATTATTGTTATATAGTATTATTATTATTATTTTTATTATTATTATTATTATATTATTATGTATTAATACTCACAGTACCGATAGTACTACACTTCGGTTTATACGCCACTACGCACTTCGATACTGTGTATTGGTAGGGTGAAGTGAGATGAAATGGAGGTCTATAGCTTACGTGGGATCCGAACCATGGGGGAGGCTTGGTTTTTTCCACGTTCACAAGTTTTATTATAAAATTTGTAGTGGTGAAGGAGTAGTTTGGAAATCAGATAATATATGACCGGGACCAAGGATTGAACCTGGGCCCAGCAAAAGAAGTCTTCCACCTACCCCTTGACACCAGGTCATCTTAGACACAATATACCACAGCTAAACAAGGGCATTCGAGGGGGATAGATAGACTAAAAAAGTTAATTATGGCTAATAAACTTGTATTTTACTATATTTTTCTACAAGATATTATCAAAATTCGTGTAAATGAGTAATTACAAAAACTTTTATCACGAACGCAGCAGAAGGTGAACTTCTTTAAGTTTAATTTTAATGCTTTATAGCTCTTGACAATTCAGAGGTTATCGCACTCGAGAAACAGTTTGAAGCTAGGTCCGAGCCTCTATCTGCTACATGTGTACCCACTCATTATTCGAAACCCGATCTTTTAAATACCATACCACTTGTTCATTGCCATGTGAGCTAGAGGGGATGACCATGGACTTTGATCGGTTGATATAATTTTAAAAACTATAAGTCCCCCATCTCACTGACTAAATAGGTCGAGTGGTCACAACAGAGATTCGGGGAGTGAATCTATTTCCGAGTGGTGTTGAGGTTATTCTACTATTTATAAGCCAGCTGGTCTTGTACAACATATATCCTTACGAAACATATTTCACTGTCACCGAATTTCGGTCCGAATGAGCAAATAATAGTGAGATGCAGTATTTTATTTGAGGGTTTTAATTTTGTGGCCTACTTGTATTATGTTGACAAAAATATATGCTCTGAAAAACCCTGAGGGGTGGACTTCTTTAATAGATTAAGGTTAGATAATAAATATAAGAAACATTTAGAAACCACTAATTGATTATCAATAGACATTTTGAAGATATACTCGCCACCCAAATCAACGCACAATACATGTCTCGGTGTGTGTTTGACTTTTTACCAAAAAATACCAATTTATTTTTATGCCTTTGGGCTTGTTTTCATTGGTGGTTATTACTCCAGCTCAGGCGTCCTCAAATACAGCCTGTGGGCTCTAGTCGGCTAGACGACAATGGGTTATCAGGCCATGTTTTGACCTACAATAACATATATAAAATAGTTGGAGCTATTTTAACACGCGTCTTACTCCTCTTTGGGTTATACGTCATGAATATACGTTATTTTCAATGATGAAATACCGAAGTTGATGGTACTCCGGAATGCAGTACACAAAATTACTACATACATCCTCAAGTGCGGTGTAGCTAGTGAGTATTTGAATATGAGTATCTAATATAGGCCGTCGTGTGTTGTACAGTTCTCTCAACACTCTCGCTGCGTTTCTATAAAGGGTATGTTGGGCGGCGGCTATGAGGAAAGTTTCCGATAGGGGAGGGAGGGGGGGTAGCGATGTTGGCTGCACAGCTTTACACTGAGTTATGAGGATGTATAATTAGTTCATTACTATAGCCGCTCTACGATAATCATTCCTCTATCCTGTTTTAATTATTGGTTATAAACCTGCATTTATAGGCTTATATATGTCACCATATAGTAAGCTATATACATATTTATAGATGAATCTAATTAGTAAATGGATATACGCCTTTATTATATTTAGATACAGATATAGACAAACATGTATGTCTATTTGTTTGAATGTATATAAACACAATATTATACAAACCATATTTTATAAATTATATTATATATATACTTAATTTTATAAATATGTTATAATATTATATACTTATACATTTAATCCTAATGTTTTATATTAATACCATATCAAAATATAATTTAAATAAAAAAAACATGAATGGTTCTGTTCGATCAGTCCACTATCACTTTCACAATATCTTTAAGTGGCCGCCACTCACGATATATGTTTGAAAGATCCTGTTGTTGACCCAATGTTAAATTGAAGTGGTTTCTTCAAATTCACTCTCATATCGTATTATTAGACGTGATGCTGTTTAGACTATTTCGTAAAAGATTAATATAGCTGCGTTGCACACTCATAAAATAAGACTAGGCCAATTAAATAACTAATATTTTTTTAATCAAGTTTGATGAGATATATAAAAATAAGTACTTTTATAAAATGTTCGGATAACTCGGGAAATTAAAAATTATCTGTAATTTTTCATATTATTTTTCTGTTAGCAATAGAATAATCAGTGCAGACTACTTAATTAATCTTCAAATATGAGACAAATTTTTTTTTTGCTAAATCATTATGTTGTGAAGATATAATTAGAAAATAGTAAAATAGTTTTTTTGTAGTGCGATTGTGCATAAGATCCGGGAAAATGTATACTTTGTGGTTGGAAAAAGATGATTTAATCAGAGGATTTTTGGAAATTAGAAATGTACCAACCCTGTAACGTGATCAAATAGGTGAAGAATGTAAAGGCACTTTTACCGGTTCTTAGTTTTTGTTTTAAAGTCCTTAATAACATTTTAAATATATTGCAATAGTGAGAGTTTTAAATATAAATTAGGAAAAAAGGTGATAAAGTAGAATGATTCACGGAAGTAGTACTGTAACAGTAGTTAACGAGTTATAGTATTTCACCTGTGAATAAAATCATATAGGAATGAAAAAAAAAAAAAGCTTAAATTTTAAAGAAAAACTCTGTTAACATTTTATCTCGGTAGTATTTCATTATAATAAAGACCTCAGGATTATATTATTTCCACTTATAGTTATTACCAGTTAATTTAACCAAAGTTACCATTCCTGTATTATTCTTGTTAATTGTTCTAATATATAATTGTAATCAAATAATGGAGTGTTAAATATAACATCCCCATTATTCTTAAACTCGTCCTTATACAAGTGTCCTAAGGCAACGATTATCGACATACTTTATATATTAATAATTCAAATTTTTAATATTTCTTAAATTAAAAATATTCTCGTCTTATTGACGCTCATTCCCGAGCTCAGAAATCATGGATTAGCCGATATTGAAAACTAATTCTTGTTCCATATGTTGCGCCTTGGTACTTATTTACTGAGAAAGCACTCTATGTTTTATTCTTATGCCTTATTTATTTTCCGAGTGTGAGAGCATCCGTAAAGTCTATGGAGTCCTTGAGCTGGAAAGGTTATAGTGGTCTTGGCATGCTCACGCACTATAATTCAGGCAGCCCGCAAGATTATCCCATGTTCCTCCATTTCTCCTTCGTTATCCTATGATGTCCCAATCTCCTTCTTCAAGACAGGCCCCACCCCCCCCCCCCTACATCGGTGACGGTTTGAATTCGACGAAACACCGGGCTTCATTTAACCACTTGTTGTCTCCACCGATGGTTGTGACACATTGGCGAGAATTTATTGCTTAGAAAAACAATACTATACATTTCTTTACTGAACCGTTTTAAATTTTTAGCAGTTTGAAAATATGTATACTTTTGAATTTACTGTTTTTTGTTCTTCGCCTGACGTGGGTAGAATGAATTGCTTTACAAACGTTTTTTAAAATGCCGTGCTGTGTTAAACCGCAGAAAGAAAAATGGTAAGATAAGTTAATATATTGTAAAAACACGTTCTAATACAAGTAGTATTTGTAATAGTAAGGTTGGCGGCAGAATGGTGTACCTGGTAACGAAACACGGTATGGGTGCAGGCGGTTTATATCGACATGGTTCACTAAGGATTACATATATTGTATTTGTGTTTTATTTCGGTGTTTGGACAACAACCAAAATTCGTGGGGAAAAACCTATCTGACGGCTAGAAAAGTAATAGATACATCAGTCACAGTCATTTTCACACGTCATTTGTCGAACCACCATAACCTGTCACTTTTTGATATACATTATCAACACATGCTGGGATAAAACACTATAGGAAATTGTATTTTTATTTTTTATTTATTTATTGGGATATTTTACGTGTACTTGCTGAAACGATTAATTATATGAGCAAAATGAGATGTTTTTATGAGTGAGTGCGAAGGACAACCATTTTGGGAAAGGCATTTTCACATACCTTTAAGGATTTCTTTAATTTGCCACAAATCGATATTGGGACCGACGGATTTATATTCCTCCAAGGAAGTTGTGTTAGGATTTTTATCGCTCACGAAAAATCCATCAACCCCGCTGGGTTGTGAAAACCATGTTTGATGTTGGGTTGAGGTGAAGACTATACCAATACCGCCGAAATTAATTATGAAATGGTATAATTTTATCAATTTTGGCGCAGAAATAGTGTAGTTATTTTCTAGAATGATCTTTTTCGTATTTTCACGGTAGGTTTGGCCTCTTATGCCAATAAAAAAGGTGTAATAGAAGTTTCGGGTATTAATCCCCTTGTAGAAAATTTTTTTGTTGCCTTGACAATGAAAGTCAATTTAACAATCACTTGTCAAAATGACGAAACTGTTCGTAGAGGGGGATGAAAACGAAAAATTTATTTACTTTAGCTCTTTGCTTTTAATCATGGTAGGCCAGTTATATTTTATAATTTGGATCAAACACTAGTGTTGGAATATAAAACTCAAAATACGACTTTTTAAACTCAAGTTCCACGATGGTCAATTTTCCAGAAAATATTGAGAGTATAGAATGTGGAAGAGTGTTTTGATTTAACAGAAGCTTAAAACCGGTTCGGGGGATTGAATTAGTCTGAGGACGTCTTCTATTACAATAAACGAGCTGGGAACCTAAGCGTCGGAGGATTTGAGCTTCAAATCCTCGTTCGTGTGCAATGACGGTTGCTATTTAATTTATATAGTTTGTTCCACGCTTATACAAAGATTTGGGCACACTTCCTCCTCAAATTAAACATTTTTACTCAGTTTATTACGTAGTTAATATTTAGGTATGGACCGATAGGGTAGTAAGACCGGACAGAATATAATTTTGATTTGATATAAACTCTGATTTTAGTGTATGTAGCTGGTTTTGTTAATTCAATACCCAGTTGGCCGGATTGCATTAATGGTCCATCTATAAACAAAATCACACAATATAATAAATTATTTAGTCCCCTAACACGAGCTCTGAACCACACACCTTTGTTCGATACGTTACCTCCCCTCCTAACAAACTTATTACCTAAAACTAATACATTAAAGAACGTGGATATTATCTCACCTTCAGGGAGATCATCGAACCCTTCAACAAGAAACAATCTAGACATGTTGAGTCAGTAAAAGCTTAACAAATATTTCATGTTAACTTAACAGGATTATGAGTTTTAGTTAAAGATTTAGGATACTGTAAGATGTCATTTTGGTCCCACACTTTCTAAAATAAGGATTACAATACAAAATTGGGTTTTAATATTTATGATTCTTAAAAACTAGCAGTAAAGAACAGGACAAATTGTTAAGAAGTTTTCTCATGAACAAGTTAAGTTCTTAAGTGGCCCCGCCTGTGAAAGTGAAGGTTAGCCGATTTTATTTTTTAGAAGGGAATAAATCGTCCATGGGGTTTGGGTGAGGGTGCAAAAAACGCTTGCAGCAGTATTTAGATTAACTCCTCGCGAACAACATTATCACACTGATTGCACGTGTGTTAACGCTCACGATCATACGTCATACATATCGGGTGTGTTGGACCCTCACGATCATAACGTCATAAGGTCGGACGTCTGTTAGGACCCTCACGATCATACCGTATAAGTCGGAGTGTGTTAGACCTCACGATCATACGATATCAGTTGGACGTTGTGGTTTGACCTTACGATCCATACCGTACTACGATTGGACGTGAGTGTGTTAGACCTCACGATCTACCGTCATTAAGATTGGAGTGTAGTTAGACCCTCACGAATACGCTATAACCTGATCGGAGTGTGTTTGCCCTCTCACCGATTATACCGTCATCAGATCGGACGTGAGTTAGACCCTTTCGATCATACCGTCATACATTTAGGACGTGTGTTAGCCCTCACGGTCATCCGTTATTACAAGTTCGGAGTGAGTTAGACTCACGATCTTACCGTTCCTACAGATCGGACGTGTGTTAGACCTTAGATATAGGCTATAAGTTCGGCGTGCTAGTGTTAGAACCTTCACGAAATACTCTACAAGATTGGTGTTGTGTGGTTAGACCTCCCCCCCAAAACGATCATACCGCATATACAGATCGGACGTGTGTTGACCCTCACGATCCATACCTCATACAGATTGGAGTGTCGTTAGACATTAGATCATTACGTCATACTGATTGGGCCGTGTGTTTGACCTCCCGATATACCGTATAACAGATCGGACGTGTTTTAGCCCCTCCACGTCATACGTCATACAGAGATGGACGTGTTGTGAGACCCTTACGATCATACCATCATATTGATCGGACGGGGTTAGACCTCTCACGATCCATACGCTATAAGATTTGCCAGTGTGTATAACCGCTCACGATATACAGTCATACCATATCGGGACGTGGTGTTGGACCCTCATGATATACCGGTCATACAGATCGGACGTTGTCTAGACCTCACGATCATACCGTCATACAGATTGGGACGTGTGTTAGACCCTTCACGCATCATCCGTAATACGATTGACGTGTGTTAGATTCACGATCATACGCTATAAAGATGGACGTGTGTTAGACCATCACGATTATACGTATACAGATCTGGGAGTATATGTTATACACACGATATAACCTATAATTCAGATAGGACGTAGGTTATACCCTCACGATCATACCATAATTCAGATCGGTCGTGAGGACCCTCATCGATCTTACCCCATAAGATCTGACCGTGTGTTAGACCCTCTCAGATCGAACTTCATACCAATAATTATACTTAGATTGCGTCTTATTGACCGTCGGGCTATTACGTTAGGTTACAAATCTTTTCGAGTTAATTTCTTTATCTTTCAAGGACGGCTCAATAATTGAGAGGAGGGAGCGCTAGATTCAAGATGGTGAGGAGGAGTACTCATGGACGTGGGACTTGATTGCTACTCGTAAACTCCAATCTTAATAATCCAAGTAAGCCATCAACGTTCAATGTTCCTATTTTATACTGTTACTGTAGCTCAAGTTATAGAAACCCTTAACATGAGGTTAATCAAATTTGTGACTCAGTTATTGTATTTATATGGCGTTGATGAAGTTGGGGTACTTGATAGCTATGCTTCCTCTTTCCTTTATATATTTTCTAGCTCCTCAAAGATCAATTAAGCGCATTTGGAGTATTTTAATAATAAAACACTTTTAGAATTGGAATTCAATTGCTCCACATATAATTAAATCTCTTTGGTGCTTAATGTACAACTATTTATGAATTTCGATAACAATTATGTTTGCAATTAGATCTACGATCAATAATAAACGCAATTCAAGACCTTTTCACTTTCTATTTTAAGGGCAGTTGTTATTATTTTTTCCTTTGAAAATACCTAAGAAAAATATAATGGTTGGCAAAACTATTAGTTTTTTAATTTTTGTTTTTTCCCTTATTACGTGTGTCAAGCGACACTAAATAATTTGTTCCATATATTCTGAGTTTACGTACGGATGACCAGGTTTCGAATCCCTGGCTGGGTTCGTATTGAAGGGGAATTTTCCAAAATAGGGTTTTCAAACTTGCTCATCCAAACCTCATTTAATAAATTAAAATGGATATAGCCGGGATGAGTAGAAGTTGCCAATTAAGTAAACACTTTAAAACACATTTTTGCGAGGGTGCTTATGGTGAGTTAATTATAGGCATGGGTTAGCCTTTGAAGTAAACTCTTCATTTACATAAGCAATTGCTTTCACAATACGTGATTACACACGGGAATTGAATCTCAGTTGTCAACTCAGTAGCTGTTTTTAGCAGCTTGCAGGACATTGAATGGTTTTTGATAGAAAGTCAGTTAATGGAGTTATTACTATCATAATATAAGTTAAGAAATAGTTTTTTTTTATAGTAATATGATTTTATAATTTATTCTAAGAAATAATTATGTATCTTTATTTTATTTATCTTTTATCATTGATAATAATTTCAAATTATTAATAGTTTTAGGGTTTTAGGATAACAATCTGAGCGATTACCACCTAGAATTTTTTTTAGTATTTTTTTGTTTATTTGAGTATTTTCCTTTATTAGTTTGATGTGCTTTATTCATATAATTTTTACTGGTCTGTAGAATTTATTTATGAACTTAGTCTTATTATATTATTTGTTTCTCTCTTTAAATGAATTCTAAACTAGATTGAGGTGTACGTTCCGTTGCTTTGGCGTATTCTGCCCCACATGTCTTGTATATAGAGCTGCGGCAGAACAGAAAGGCCTAATCCCTACCTTGTAGGAAGAATACGAGCAAAATTAATGACTTTGCGGAGGTATTAAGTGAGTGGTTAGCGCTGCCTGACTCTGGCTCCGGAGTCTCGGCTAGATACAGGACCAGGGCAACCACAACTTTGTTTTTTATAACTATTGTGGCTACAATCCTGTACCCAGACAAATGCTCAAATGAAAATCAATCATCTTTGTTTATCTTAATATTAGGATGTTGTTTAGCTTCAAGTTTCGCTAGTTATAGACTAGGAAGGCCACGGACCGAGAGATCAGTGATTGAAACCCGGTCAGGCCGTATGAGGGTGGTTTTCAAATGGTTTTTACACCTCTCCCTTCAAGCATATTACGGTACACTTTCTATAAATTCACCCCTTACTCTTTCTTCAATCATTTACCTTAATAAGTAATTTTAGGTTTGAACGGGTAGTAGACGGGGTGTTTAAATTATTTGCAAAAAAAATTCCGTGTTCTGATCCATTTTAATCTATGAGTGAAACATATGTACAATGGATATGGGGTTACAAAATAGATTAATTACTGCGCTGTCCAGTGATAATGGTAATGAATTATGGCAGTAGATTACTGTAATATTTCATAATAAAGAAAACACTTTAAATTTGACCTCGTGGTCTTTGGGTAAGTTCTCGCATCTAGGCCAGATGTGCGTGGGTTTATTTAAACTCATGCTGTGGGCGACGGATTGTTTCTTGTGCGATACAGATCTGTATGTTAAAACTTCCTTCTGAATACTGAAGTAAAGTATTTGTCCTGATGTCTACTGTGGGATGTAAAATATGTGATGAAACACCATATCGGAAATATTGGGCAAAACCTTTCCCTCACACATAGAAATTCTCGTGAGCTGATATAACAGGCGGTTCAGAAAGTGACGTCTAATAAACTCAACTAAATGGTGAACTGTAGGCTCTCCTGTATGTTTTGTGAGCACGAAGCTGATAGACTGAACTGCTGGAACAATTTCCGCTCGCTGGTCGAGTAGAGGTGGGAGTTTTCTGTTACTCAGGTAATGTAATTAATACATAGGTAAGATATAGCTATTCTCACTCCACGCGAGGACAGCGGCATTCCTACATTGATTCAGTTAAACACTGGAGGTGAGCTGGTGGTCTAGGGGGATAAGGTGTCAGACTTCTATGCTGGCAGCCGGGGGTTCCATTCTCGGTCCCGGCAAAGATTTATCTGATTGCCAAAATTCCTTAACCACTGACAAGAATCTTGTGAATGTGGGGAATGCCTGGTCGCCACGTGTTGGATTCCAACGTTAAACTGTAGGTCTTCATTTCATTCACAATACCTACCATTACACATTAGCGTAAGTGGCGTATAACCGAAAGGGTGTAAGACGCTGGTGCTATAAATAATTATAGTTTAAATACTGTATGATATACGGAACTGTTGTTTTCAATGTATGTCCACTGTTTTAAGATTGTTATACGTAGAGGAAAGTCGCATTTTGGGGTGAGTTCATAATTTGGGGAGGTACCATATGTGAGTAAGTATGTGCTGCTACCTATCGACGAACATGGAAATTGAAGGAAAGGAGTTCCTCATTGTTTGGCTGATAAACTAGCGCAAGTAGCTCACGAGTATTAGTATTGGAGCCAGTCGGGTTCTAACATCTTTGTATTTGTGTCTGAAAGTTTTTGCTAAGCTCGAATAAATTCACGAATTACAGAGTTAAAGGTTATTTATATTTATATATTTGCTAATTTTGTTATAATTGGTTATTAAAGTGGTTTCTTTAGAGGTTACATTTATTAAAATTCGTAAATATTTGACACATATTTTAGAATGTAAAGATATCATTTTATGGAGCCTATTATGGGGAGTCTTAGGTTTCTTATCTTGGGGTCCCAAATTAAGGAACCAAAACGTTCTTATCACTTGAATTAAATATTATTTTTATTTATTATCTAATATTTGCTAAAACATATTCGAATATTTAAAAATAAAATATATATACGGTAAACCATTTTAAGTTATGGTAGTTTTATATTGTCTCTTTATAGTAATATAAAACTAATGATTTATTTGTTATCTCTCATAAAGATTAATGTCAAGTTATACTCATGTAGATATCATTAGCCAATTTTATAAATTATTGAGTACTTTTCTTTGAAGACCAAAAACGTCCCTAAATAATAAACCTTTTTAAACTATTATCAAAAATAAATAATTTACAGTATGGCTCCGATGATAAAATGGGATCCAGACCAAATGAAGGCGGGCGTGTGCGGCCAGGGCACAATAAGGACATGGGAAGTCTTAAAGCATCCGTTTGCTCTTTCATGTTCCTAAAAACTACCTAGAACGTACGTTATAGGATTTAGATAATGTCTCTAGTGACGTGGTTTTCAACCCAAAATAGGAGGAAGCCAACCACTACATTTGAATTAGAAAAAGATATCGCAGATCTACTGCCTTATTATGGGAAAACAGATTCTTCGGACCCTTTCTACAAGGGATGTTCGTCGCATGGCATAATCAGATTGCTGTTAAAAAAACGGGAATTGCGAACCCTTATCCAAAAAGATTGAGCAGGCCGGGGAAAAAATGGATGATGAATTTTTAAGAGAAAATTTAACGCTTGCTGTGCGCACTCCATCCAAGGTCTTCAATGGGCCCCGATGGCGCAAGAGTTTCACTCCAGAGGCTGTTTTCAAGTTTTATGATATTTTTGAAACCTACAATGGCAGTATCAGTTAATTTATCTAGGTTGATGCAACTTGTGCCGAAACCGGATTCAATTGTACAACTATTTTATATATATATAATAGTATATATTTTTATAGCACACAAAAATTGTGGGTCTAAGGGAAGAAGAGCGGGACAATTGAGACTTCCAAGCGATGAAACGAGGGGCTCTTATAACTGTTGTCACTTGTATGAGACCTGTGGCCACTTTGGTCCCTCCATTTAATTATATTCCCGAAAGAACTTGAAGATGGAACTCATGAATGGGACTCCCCTGGTCTATTTCTTCTTGCTTCGTGGCTGGATACAACGGACATATTTACAGAATGGGATTTCGTCAACTTTATTTCCAGCGTGGCTGTACTGCGGAGGTTCCTGAATTCTGTATTAGTTGGCACTTTTAACACCGAGAAAATATTAGATTGTTGATCAACATGGGGCTGTGAGATCATGTGGCCATTGTGTGATTGCCCTCCCCATAGCACTCACAAAATGCAGCCATCTCGATGTCTCATTATGGGGCTTTTAAGGAGTACTACGCAGGAAGTTGAGCAGTGGATTCGGAAATCTGGTCGAATGGTCACTGTCTACCAAATAGGGGGAAATTTTTGGTAAAGCGTACATGAGGGGCAGCAACAGCTGAAGAGGTGATTAGTGGTTTCGCAAAACTGGATTGATTCCTTGTTAATAGGAACAAACCTTACGACCTCATGATTTTGCTGTTCTTGAAGAGCCTGAAGAGAACAATGCTGATGAGCCCACACAGCTCGATGACTGCAGGAGCCTCACAGGGACATCCATGATCCTGATCCTGTTCCTGTAACACAGCCACCTCAGATAAGGCTTATCCGGGCGTCTACACATCAAAATCAATTCCCACTATAGAAAAAATTCAGCCCACTACAAGAAAGTCACGAACTGGATCCGCCAGCTATCACCGGATACCTTATAACGACAGCTACAGAGTCTCAGAAAAAGGGGTCTTCACCAAAAGAGAACCGGTAATATACCGACTATCCAAGGAAACGCTCTGAATTTGAAAAACACAGTTTACGTCGTAAGAAAAGGGCTGCAAAACTTTTCGGGAATATTCAACAGAATCTGAGGATACTATTTCACTAGTTGATTCTGATGACGATCTTGACTTTGAAAGTGAAAAGTGAATTGATTGCTGAGTGTATTATTTGTTGCAGGATTATTTTTGATGACCCATGACGGTGGAATTGGGTTCGATGTGTGGTATGCATCAAATGGGACACACACAGATTGTGTTGATCATTTAATAAACAATTTGTGTGTGGTTTGTGCCTTCAAAAAAGAACCAAAAATAGTATTCTTCTAAATAAATATTTTTTTGAGTAAGGATATTAGAAATCCAAATTTGTAGACTAGGGTTCCTAATTTGGGGCGGCGAGTTTTTAAAAAATTATTTAATCCTTTAAAATTTGGCTCATAAGTGATATTTCTTTTGCACTAAAAGGTGAGGGGCAATAAACAACTAATTATGTCTCAAAATATTCATTGTAGTATCATATGTTTTTTTTAACAAACAAAAAATAAAAATCAAATTTTTTTTTGTTTTTTTTTATAACAAATGCTCCCCAAATTAGGCGACTTTCCTCATAAAATGTTTTATAAATGTCCGTGTCCGTTATATAGAGTTTCATTAGTGGGAAGATTGTTTCATCGTAAGAGACAAGTTATTTGGTGGAAATGTATATGTGTCGATATATAATGAAGAATCGTCTATTCAAGTGTTCGTTAAAATTACTATTTCCCTGTTTTAACAATTTATATAATACATAGAATTATTTTAGAGCTTTAATTATAAGCGTTCATTACAAGTTTTATATAAAAGATTCAAATTAAATTTAGAGTTTGGTATTTTTTTTTTTTTTAGTTTTTGTTACACCACATCATACTACCTGTTAGGTTGTACGCATACGTACTAATAACGCTAATGAGTTAAGGATGTGGAAAGTTTAATTTAGAGGAAGGTATCATATTTGCCTGGAGAAGAGTGAGAGAGAGGAGTGAAGTGATGTGAGTGAAAAACAATGTAGTAAAACCACCCTCAGTACACACAACCGAGATTCGATCCGGATCTTCTGTCATCGGCAGTTTAGTAATATCTTTTGGGGTGGGGGGGGGGCGAGATTGGGGGGGGGGGGGGGGACGCCTTAGGGCCAATTCAGCCATTGAAGTGAGGTTCGCGCAATAACGACATCCTTTATAATGGAACTTTTTAACTCCAGGGCTGTTAGGTACGAGATTAAGATATTTCACTGTAGCAGTATTATCGGACCCCAAAATACAACTTTGATAGAGGAAAACTACTCATTTAAATGCAAAATATACTATATATATAAAATTAAATTGATTTGTTTTAAGTGTATATTCAGCATGTATATTAATTATATAATTATTGTAAAGGGATAAATAGGTAAATATGGATTCAAATGAAGGTGAGAGTACGAAAATCTTTATTAAAAATTCTTTCAGTACACCCGACTGGGAATTCGAGCCCTGGACTTCCGTGGGCCAGCTCAACCAGACAAATTATATTGACATTTAGATTATGTGTTCACAGACGTGGTCTATTTTTAACTCTGCATAAATAAAGTAATTTGTTTAAGTCCTAAATGTTTTTGTAAACAGAACATTAAAATAATTTACTAAAAACTACCAATAAAGGCCCTTAAAAAAAAAGAACACTATAATTTGCGTCAGCTGTACCAAAATGAAAATAAATTTCTAAATCTTCTCAAAATAGTTCAAAACTTCATCTCACTAAAACCTAATAATAAAATGTAATCTTACGGTCGTGGTAGCTATAATCTTTGTGTTATTTCCCAGTGATACAGTCCTATTAACATGAAAAGTACATTGAACCATCAATAATTGTAGGGGTCTATATCTTAACATTCTTAAAACTCGCTATTTTTGTGTATCAAATCCGAGACTCCATTTATAGGCCAATTGGACAAACCTCTTAATAATGCATAAAAAATTGTTTATCATGATTAAAATCATAAGAACTTTGTAAAAATTATATTTCTCCATAAAATAAGGTGTTCATTAATATAAGTTTTGTGGTGGGTATTTCTTATCTGCTCAACTTGTATGTTGAAGGATAAAACAGATTAAGAGTTATTAAAATATTAAAGTATTTTATTTTCGTGATACTTGAATATTTCATGCTGCACTAGATTAAAACTCTTACCTGGTTATCTATGAGTTACTATTAAAATTATTATTATGTTTTATAGGGTTTTTGAAATGGTCTACTTGCGCACCGCACGCCTTTACCTCAAAATTTAGGGATTTACTTTAATCCTTGTAGATGTGTGAAACAAAATAATACCATATTATTGTGAAGCTAATCGAAAAAAAATCACATTCTATCAAAGACATAATGAATTATATCACTGATATCTAAATATATTGAGAAAAGTGGATAATCTTGGCCACCCAAAGGCATTAACAATCGAGTTCAATTTCCTACAAATCATAATTATAATGTTCGTATATCTCGGAAAATATTGGTTTAGAATATATATTTCAATAAAAGTTTTTAATTTTTAATTATTAAGGCCCTATACTTCTTGATATTTTATTTCGTCTATCAAATGGTTGCGGAGATCATGAACAAACTAGGATATTTCCGACTTAGTAAAGTATACCCCTCAATGGGATTTTCATGTGATAAAAGATAATTTAGTTTGTTTGACATGTCAAACTTTAACAAGATACTAAAAATTTAATCAAAGATAGCTAGAGCTGTTTAGAGAGAAAATCAAAGTTTTTTCTTTACGCTAGGGAACCTTATAAAAAACCTAGATCTCAAGTTTTAACCGTATATCGTTTTAAAACGGTTTCGGTTTTCTAACCTAGTTACAGAGAGACAGCTCACAAATTAATTTTTATTCCATGTTTCAGGGTTCGTTTTTAAAGGTCAACATTAATCAATATCTCGAGTTTGATTTTTTTTCAATGATCACAATATTCTCTCTCCAAGGGTCGAGAGAGAAAAGTATAAAAAATATCTTTGACTGTGTATATTAAAGTCTGATAGCTCAGTATTGAGTAGATGGGGGGAACCGCTAAATAAACTGTATAAAGATAGGAGGTTCACGTAAAATTACAATTGTTGCAAATATCAAATTAGCTTTCAGAATTTATATTATTAAATTAGTACTTGTATTCATTTATTATATTAAAATGATGCAATTATTTCTAAGTAGTTTTTTTCATTTTAGGATATTTAACATGTGTTGCTTCTAAAAAACACATAATCATTAGTAGTTAATTTACAAAACAAGAGGTTTTACAAGAGAACTCCACATGATTCTATCTACCTTGGTGCAGAAAATCTTACTTATTAGATTGCCAAAAAAACAATTTTCTTAGGAAAATTAGCTATAATTTACCTTCAAAAGGATAATGGAAATTGTTTTGTTACCAGCTAAATGTCAATCTGTGGTCAAGAATCTGGTGTTGTATTAATTTAAAAAATAGCTTGTATAAAAATTGCCGTGTAGATTTCAATACTTGTTATTATTAAATAAATCGCTAATTTCCAAGTACATGAAAAAACCTCCATAATTCAGGAGTGTTGGAAAGTTGTGGTTTGATATTCCAAATACTAATATTCCCTGTAAGTTTCTAAGACTTATAAGACACGTCATGCATTTGACATTTTTTTTTCTTCTCTGTCTGTTTGAATTGAATGCGTTTTGACATGTCTAGTTTATCCCACGTGGCTAAAGTGTGTTAGCCTGGTCACCCACTAATATAGGAGTTTGTTTGATTTTGATAGTGGTAGCAAATATATTTTCTATTTAGACAAGGTTTTGTCGAGCGTACGATAACTAAATAAAGTTAATTTGGAGAACGTTAACATTCTTGTGCCTTTTTTTTTAAATGAGAATAATGGAGCAAAATTGAAACAACAAAAACATATTGAGGTTTTACATTACCTAAAAAGGCCCTTTTGATTCTTTGATACTGTTACTTTTTCTCTTATAGGTTTGGGAAACAAAAATTTTTTATTTTACTATATAAATTTAAATTCTTGACTTGTTTTCACAAATACGAAATTTACTTTTAAAGGACAAGGTTTGGGAAGGCTTCATCCAATACTCCTACGAAGGTTTAGATTTAACCCAACTTGATTACACGGCTTGCGTGATGTTTACTATTAGTGGCACTTAACTCATTATTGTTCCAAACTAAATTTGGCACGTCTCTTAAAAACTCATTTCATTATACTTTTGGTCTAAAAATTGTCATTTATCTGAACAGCCACAAGGAAATTTCGCAAAACAACATAATATTATAAAAGCATAGTTCCACATATCCAAACATTGAACGTAACTATCTCTTATTATTTTGTGGGAAGAGCTTAGTGCATTAATAAACTATATTTGCAATTATAGAGCTTCAAGGTTCTGGTACTGACTATACAGCCTTGGGGGTCCTATAAAAAAAAACCCCGGGTGGTTGTTTTTAAACCCTGTCAATTATACTTAAAATTATTTATTTTTGTAAAATCTATAAAGTTCTCTCGTTTATAGCTGATAAATTTTTTTTTTAATTGACGATCTACCTCTATACTACGTTCTGACAATCTATTTATTTTCCTCTAAAGAGTAGGTATGGAAGGGATAAATAATAAAAAAATAACTTATATTTACGTGGGAGATTGAGGGATAAACCATTAAGGAAAAGGGCCTATCAGTAGATCATCCGGGGTTCGAAAACGCTAACTTATTAACCATTGGGCAAAACACAAATAAACAGAGGTTACGCCATTATCCCCGCGGTCCCTAGCTCACCGTTGTGGGTGACCAATACAATAGAAATATAACTGTATTGCAAGTAAATTCTTTTTAATTAGTTTTCTACCTGTAGCAATCATAAAAAGTCTCATTTTGTAATGTGGATACATAAAATTAAACTTATAAGGCGAGGTTTAGCGCGGCTAGCTATCTCCTCTGTCCTCCCCCCCTTTTCTCCCCCCCTCCCCCCCCCCTTCCCCCCCCCCCCCCCCCCCCCCCCCACCCCCCCCCCCCCCCCCCGCGTCACCCATCTCCTGGTTTGTCCGAGCTTGAGATCATGGTTTACTCATTAACCAGGCGTGAATCTTACACGAATCGAGGTAGGCGTCATTTCTTAGCGCTATCTGCAATCAAGCCGTGGCGACTTATGGTTTGGACATTTATAGTTGACATTTATATAATATATATATATATATATATATAATTCATTTGGTTGAAACTGAAATGGTCTCTAACGAGGGGAGGGGGGTTGGGCAAGTGACAGAGGTTTGAATTTACGTGCTGACTCTGATTGATCATGAGGTCGGGAATTAGTTTAAAAACGATTACTGGTGAGATTTTTCACAAATTATGTTTCACAGTGGTTTTCTAATTCTCTCTTCAGGAAAGTTGAGGATAATTATACGGTACTCTGTTTCGTTGTCCTATTATAACTTTTTTTTTTTTAATTACCACATTCTTCTTTCGGTTCAGGGTTGTTATATGCATTGGAGAGGGAAGGAGAATTCTAGAGGTAATTTACTCCATTGTTGTGGAAAAAGAGAGTTGGGAAAGATTTAGAAAAAACCACTCGTAGACCAGCTGGATTCGAACCGCCGATTGCTCCCTGTCTCCAGCAAGGCTAGTATAGCTCAAGAGAGATGCCTTAGGGACCAGTTGTCCACTGAAGCAGTTTTAACTAGCTTATAGTTGCATAAGTCCAAGATGCGATACTATAAACAGATTTTTTACTTCTCATTTATTTAGGTAAATCTGTAAGGGTTGTGTGAAGGTTCATTTTTGCAATTCAAAGGAACTTGAATCGAATATATTAGATATTATTGAAGTCGAATCGAAGTTCCGAAATAGTTTTTAGTAGTTATTTTATGAGTGGAAAACGATTATATTGTAGTTATTTATATGTAACTTCAATGCACTAAAACTACTTGGAATTGTTTTACTGAAAAATTGTTTGTAATATTTGGTTTTAATTGATAAATTAATTTACCATAAAAACCTTAAATTATTCATTCATTAATTAGGTGTTCTCTTCATTTAAATTATTAAATATTATGTATTAAACAGTTCAGGAGTGGGATTAATTTGACATAAATTGAATATTTTAGATATCAATATTTTTACTGGCGAAGCTTCGTAATTGTTCAAAAGAAGGATTTTAGTTTTTTGAAGCGAACGTCACGAGAAGTTTCGACTTTTTCGTGCACTCCTAGTTAAATGGTACCAGTTCATTGGTAGAATGGTTTAAGGAGTACCCTCGCTATAAAATTGGGGACTATCAAATGACGTAAAATTGAGGTTTTTAATCTACGCCGGGTTTATTACTACGCATGGTTTTTTTTTCGAAATGATTTTCCAATCCTCCTTCCAGCATACGCAGTACACTTCTTAATGCAACCGTCACACACTCACTAATACACTAGCGTAATTAAGTATTATATGCGTATAAATCTGAAACAGAACTAAGACGCGATGCTAGATGATAAAGTTATACTAAAATTCTAAACTGCAAAAATAACCGAAAGGGTAGTAAGACTGGGCGACAAATAAATAAATAAAGTTAGACGTTTTTAAAAACTCTAATTTAAAAACCGTTTTGTAAAATATTGGTTGGTTAATTAATTATTAAATATTCATATGATATGACTGTTAAAACGTGTTATCATTAAATTACATTTATTAGATTTTGTTAATGTTAATTTGCTTAAAGAGATAAATTGCATTTTTTCTAGGTAGTAGTTGCTTGCATAGACGTATGGGTTAATAGCAATGTTTTATTTTTTTGGTGGTTGATAATTGATAGTGTTTAAGGTCTGAATGTCTTGTATTTAAGATTAAACTAATAGATGGAAATTTAAATAATTATAGCAAAACACACAGATTAAAGGTCACTTGGCTTTATAATGTGTTAGCAGCTATATATAATATATATTCAATGTTACTGTGAGTGTTTTTAGAATATATTGACCCACATCGGTGCGTAGTTGGCCAACATGTAGAGTGTTGAGGCTAGACTGCAGAGAGGATGGGGTGATCAACGTTCCGAAAATCTCGTTCGGGTTGAATATGGGGGTGGTTTTCCTGCAATGGTTTCCACCTCTCCTCCACTTTACAAATGCGTGTTCACTTCCTATAAATTTAGCCTTCCCAATTCCTTATCCTTTTAGCGTAATTAGTTACTAATGCATTAGTTCGGAATGGGTTAGGTAAGGAGATGTGCTAAATAAATAAATAACTATGGTACATAAAATAGCCTTAGAAAGCTCCAAAAATATAATTAAGTCACGAGGAAACAAAGTTGTTCATGAGAAGTTAAACACTGATCACTGCCCGCGGATATTGAATCGTTCACGTGGTGAGATGAGATGGGTTTCGAGCTGCGGCCATTTAGTTCCTTGATGCATTAGCGCAAACATATTCAAATGATTTAAATTGTAATGGTCACGTGGATGGATTGGGCCGCTTCTTTTAAGTTAATGTGTATTTGAAGAGTGCACGAGGGATACTACGTGGTTTAAATGCTGACCGGTATATGGGAATCAAAACACTGGAGAGGAAATAACCGCGAGTCATAAGATAACAGTAATAGACATAACACCTTAAATTATTAATTTATATATATAGACTGTGTACTTTATTTCCTTTTAGTTTGTTATGTGGTAGGATTTAATTAGAGGATTATTTTTTGGTATCTCTTTTTAATACCCTTCCTGATTAATCCACAAATTTCCACTAAGCGGTAGGGTTAGAGATCAGGTAACAACGTTTGAGAAAATAAACAATTTAAGAAAAACACCTTCAGTAAGTCCTACCCATGAAAATTAAAGTCTAATATGTTTTGACAACGTACCTTGTTAGCTTTGATGCAGTTTCGGAGAATCTAAAGGATGAAACTAAGGTTTAAGAGATGAAACGAGATCAGACTTTAAGCACGTCCACTGCGTTTAGCGTTAGAAACGGATTGTAAAAGCACCGGAGATAAATCTCATTTAGAAAAACACTTAATTTATTTTGGTCGGGATTTGAGCCGCCAACCCGCCAATGTCGGCAATGGTATACAAATATGAGTTTAAACCATATAGAGAGATGGTCACCGAGTTGGGTAGACGAGATATGTTCGTCTGTTGTGAATAATCTTTGTGGTGTGATGGTAGAGAGTGCGAAGAAGTTTATATTCATGGGCTTACACATCTCCTGAATGTATCAGGATTCTAATCCAGTAGGGAATCAGGGGGGATAAAGTTCAGTATGTTGCGGTGTTGTTGGTTCAAGATTCCGAAACAGGTATACTCCAGTTAACAGTACAGTTAAAAAAATAATGAGTTCCAATATCAGTTTAGTACCAGGGAACAGTTAGAATACATTTCTAAGACATCCCCCTCGCCCATGTAGGAGCTTGGAAAATATTAATATGGCATGGACAGAGGTGCACCAGACTAGGTAACATCCTATAACTACTAAAGTGAAAGAAAGATTTTGGATCTTATAGTCCAGGTAAGATAGCGGAACAAAACATTGCATTTTCTTAAAATAAATTACCATACCACTTTCTTCACGTGATAATCAGGTGAAAAATCGGTTAGATATATAATGTATATACTTTTGGGACTAATCCTGCCTTGTCGCTTTTCGTTTAAATTAATGAAATTATCAAAAACTGTTATTTTTAATTTTAGGTACGTGTACAATTTTTTTTTCAAAAACAAAAAATAGACCATAAATGCGTTAGGGAAAACAAAACGATGATTCCTAGTCGTTAATCGGTTTACAACTTTTTTCAAGAAAAAATCAAACCGCGTTAAATGATCATTTTTTGAAAATTAAATTTAAAGGGGGTTTTATAATTATTTAGCAACTTGTTTTGGATTTTAAATTTTTAGTTTCTTGTTAGGCATCAATACAAAAAAAATTTAGTGCAAAAAAAAATCCCTTTTTGCGGGAATCTCGAGTGTATAAAAACATGTGTTCCCAAAAACGGTTTGGGAAGCACCCGTAATTGGCTTTAAGAGTGAATTTTTAAAGTGCTATTTTTCTAGAAGAGTTTATCTCCAGCCCCATATAGTGAAATGTGAGGACCCGATTTAATAGCTAAAAAGCGCGTCGAAAACCATGGGGGTTTTTTATATCTTTGCACACATGTCAACCAAAATGTTTAAAAGAACACTACGATAGAGTAATATTTTGTTTTATTGACGTTTCCCATTTCTATGATTTGGTAAGAGAAAACAGTCTGAAAAAAAACTGTTTTTTAAAAGGGGGGTTTTTGGGAAATTTTGGGGATCAAGCGGGGGAAAAGCTAATGGTTTAAATCCATTTTTTCCCCGACAGAAACATAAGAGGGTACTGAAGAGCGTCATAAGCTAGGGGGAGTTTCACTGACCCGCCCCAAAATAGGTATCTGCTGTGAAGACTCCTCCCCCAACTCAAAAGGGCCACCTCACTCGTTGTAGGAAACTTTTATGTCAACCCTATGTTCGACAAAGGGTTTTCAGTTCGCAGGGAAATTACAAATGAAAATTTCTTGACCTTTTCGGGGAACTCCCCTATTGCTTTTTTTAAAATCTCGTATTTAAAGGATTTTTGATCATGCCGAACTTTTTGAAGTGTTCCAATAATTAGGGCTTCACAACGGGAAAATTTTAAAAAACCTCTTTTTATCATTGCAACAAAATATATTTGTGAAAAAGAGAGTTTTGTTGTATGAAAGTAAAAAACTTTAATCCTGGGGTTTAAGCTTCCCCATAAATTTTTAAAAATTTGGCAAAAAATTTTCACCCCGCACCCCTTAGCTAAAAAGGGAAAGTCATTTGTAAAATTATTAGATTTTTTTGCCCTGTAAAAAAAATTTGCTGAGACTAAGGTTTAAAGAGACTTTTGGAGAGGTAAAGAGACTGGGGGAGAGGACAAGAAAACTTTTGGAGAGGATAAAGGGAGAGTGGGGGGAGAGGATCAAGAGGCTGTTGAGAGGATCAAGAAGGTGTGGAGGAGGATCAAGAGGCTGGGGAAAGGGATCAGGAGCCCGTGGAGGGGGATAAAGAGAATGTGGAAGAATCAAGAGATTTGGGGGGAGAGGACCCGGATGTGGAGAGGACCCAAGGACTGTGGAGTGGACAAGAGACTGTGGAGAGGGATCAAGGGGACTGTGGGGGGAGGAATCGGAGGTGTGGAGAGGATCAAGAGGCTATGGGGGGATCAAGGGCTGTGGAAAAGATAAGAGGCTAGGGGAGGGGGATCAAGAGACTGTGGAGAGGTTCAAGGGATATGGAGGGGATCAAGAGGCTGTGGAGAGGACCCAAAGAGACTGTGGAGAGTATTAATAGGCGTTGAGAGGTTCAAGGGCTGTGGAGAGGATCAAGAACTGTGGAGAGGATCAAGGGGGCAGTGGAGAGGATCAAGAGATGTGGAGAGTATCAAGAGAGGGGGAGAGGATCAAGGGGGGCAGTGGAAGGATAAAGGACTGTGGAGAGTATCAAGAGGTGTGGAGTGTATAAAGAGGCTGTGGGATTTTTCAAGAGGATATGGAGGGATCAAGAAATGTGGAGAGGATCAAGGGGTTTGTGGAGTGTAATCAAGAGGCTGTGGGGGGATCAAGGGGATTTGGGGGGGAAAATCAAGAGATTTGTGGAGAGGTAAAGAGACAGGGAAAAGGGAATCAAGAGGTTTGTGGAAGGATCAAGAGAGTGTGGAGGGGTACAAGAGGGTTGAGGGGTCAAGAGGTGTGGAGAGGATAAAGGCCCTGTTCAATTGGAGGAAGTTTGTATTTTTCCCCGTTGCTACAAAAATTTTCGGGGCGTGGACCCCACTTGCAATCAACTTTTTCTGCCCAATCGAAAAAAAACCTTGTCATACTGTAGCCCCGTATTTTCAGTCGTACTTGAATCCTCATGCCTATTTGGATACGGAAGCTTGTTTTTCATGGGAAATTTCCCCCGTTATATATTTAAAAGGCTCTAAATTTACTTTAGGATTTTTCTAGTGTATTTACTAACAACCTCCCTATGAAGTCGGGGTTTTTCGAAATGTACTACTTAACAACCTCCTTGAATGTCAGGATTTTTTGCAGTGTACTATTAACGCCCCCCTATGAAGTCAGGATTTTTCTCTTTATAAGTCTGTTTCTGACCCCCCTATAACATCGTGGTATTTTATTATATTTTTTACGGAAATTTTCCCATGGTTTTTATTTTATTTTTTTCAGTGAATCTACCCCCGGTTCATTTTTTCTCATTGGAAGGAGTAATTTTTTAAATGTTGTCCCAGGCAGGGGGAAAAATTTTCCGATTTATCATCATCATCATCACATAAACATCAGGTACAAAAATAAGACAATTGTTTTTTAAATAGAAGGGTAAGAGATTTAAAACAGTAAAATGAAATTTTATCAACCCTTTTTGTTAATTTGGGGAGCCCGGAAAAAAAAATAGTTGCAGGGGGTGGTACATCTAGTGATGTAAGGATAGTGGAGGATAAAAAGGGGGGTTGTTGAGGAGGGGGAAAAATTTAGGGAAGAGTGGGGCAAAAAAGCATGACATCTTGCGAACCCGAAAAAACCTAAATGAAAAAAAGGGCTTTCCACCCACCCGGCTCTTCAGGCTGCATAATCCTTGCCCCTCCGTTTCAAAGACCAGAGGGTAAGGGTATATTTTTTTCAGCAGCTCTAATTTAAAAGTGGGTGACGTATGTGGGGCGGGGAATGGGAAGCCCGGTACTCAAACCCTGGGTTTTGTTTATTTTATAACGGCATATAGTGAGCTCTTGAAACCATTGCTAGTTTCAAATTTTTTTGAACAAAAATGGCTCGCACTGGAGGCGCCCGGAGTCATGCCCAAAAAGAAAATAAGATAGGGTCTTTGAGGGAAAAAACGATCCCCCCCCTTTTAAAAAGGGACAGCAACGTGAGTATCATCCATTTCGTCGTTTTAAAATCAATGGCTCCATGCCTAATAAATTTTTATTTGGGAAAAAAAAAAAGGAAAATAGGGTATTTATGAGAAATATTATTTTTTTTATTTGCAACTTTTCTTACTACCGTTTGGGTTTAAAAAAACTTAAGTATAATTAGGCTAATGAATTAGGAATCGAGAAGGTTTAATTTATAGGTAGTGAATCCGCATTTGCGGTTTGAAGAAGAGTGAAAAAACCAATTTAGGAAACCCCCTCCATTTCCCCAAAAAGAATTCAAACCTCGATTCCCCGTCCTCGTCAGTAGAGCTCAACACAACTAGGCGTTACTAACACGCCACCGAGGTGGGTTATGAGAAAAAATTTTGTCTTTTTTTGGGTATGTGGGAGATGCCCAAAATTTAAAAAATTATGTAAAAAAAATAAGAATCAGTAGAAAAGTTTTCCTGTTTCAGATAATACCGCGCCCAAAATTTTAATTGCAAAACAGCTTTTTAATTTTGAAAGCAGAGAAAAAAAAAATAATCCCCGAGATAAACTGCTTTTATTTTAAAAACAAAAAAAAAACTTTATCAAAGGGTTTACCCCAAAACAGAAGACAGTAACTCAAAAAACTTAAAAAAATTAAAAAAAAAACCGCTAAAATTCCTTAGAATCTATATACAGGAACTAAAAAATTAAACCCTTTGGTAAATTTTAAAAAAATAAAACTTGTTTTGTAAAAAATTTTATTTTAAAATTAAATAATAAAAATTAAAGGAAAAAGCCTGGTAGGGCAGTTTTTAGCGTTGTTATAAAAAAATGAAATCAGAAAAAAAAGTGGTTTACGTCAAGGTATAAATTTTCTCCCACTTGTGTTATTTACTTTTTTTTTCCCCATTATAATTTTTGTGCTTACGATTTTATTGTTTTCAAATAAATTTTTTTCTATCGTGGCTTTAGTTCAAAAAAACCTTAGCTAGGAAAAAAAATTTTTAAAAAAAAATTTCATAAACCCGGGGGCCCCAAATTTTTTTTAAACCTCTTAAAAAATATGGTTTTTTTTGAAAACGCTTTTTTTAAAAAGGGTAAAACATTAAAAAATTGAAAATTCGGATGCCAAATGTAAAATGCTCTCCCGTTTTGTTCCCCTAGAAAAAAACTGATAAATGGGCTTGGGGTTTAAAATTCCAATTTTAGGC
This sequence comes from Timema cristinae, assembly GCA_039000515.1. NCBI lineage: Eukaryota > Metazoa > Arthropoda > Insecta > Phasmatodea > Timematidae > Timema > Timema cristinae. The sequence continues at coordinate 29,099 of JBCFYV010000223.1, forward strand.
CTTTTGGGGGCGTTTAAAAAAAAAATAATCATGTGCCCCTAAACATTTAAAAGGGAAGAATCCCCCAAACGGAAAAAATTTCGCCTTATTAGAACTTTTTTTCTTGAGACCCGGGGATATCCATTTGAGTCAATAAAAGTGAGTGTTTTTTGGTTTTTATAAAAAAGGGCTCACTTTTGCCCCCAAACCCAGTAAAAGTTTTTTTGCAATGTGTGTAAACTAATGTAGTTCTAGAGCAGTTTTTTGAAAAGGTTTTTAAATTTTTTAAAGACAAGAAAGCTTAAAAAAAAGGTCCACACCGTTTTTAAAAAATTTTCCCTCCGACATTTTGAATTTTTTTGGGGTTAAAATTATTTTTTTTTTAAACCCTTTTTGGATTTTCCCGTCGGTTAAGGTAAAAGCTTAAATTTTCCCCAAAATTTCAAGTTTTTAATCATTTGAAAAGGGGGTAAACATTATGTGGGTGATTTAAGTCAGCCTGTGGTTTGGGAGTAGTATAATTTGCTCTCGGATTTCCCCCTTAGGGGTTTAAAAAGCATTCAGGGGGCAGCGGGGTAAAGCAAAAGGGGAAAATCTTTGTAACCCCCCCAAAGTTTTTCTTTAGTATCTTTTCAAACAAGAGCCCCCATGCGGGTTTTCAAGGGGGTGGGATTAGCCCTCCCCCCACCCTCCCCCTGAGAGGAAAATTTCAAAAATTTGAAACCCTTTTTGCGGGGGAAACAAATTTTAAAATTTTATATAAATTTAAAGGGGACAATTTTTGCGCGAATATTTTTGGAAAATTAACGATAAACAAAATGTAGAAGTTTTCTAACTGTTAAGATTTTATTGAAAAAAAATTTTTTATATTTTTAAAAATTTTTTCTTGAAGGGAAACCCAAATTATTAGAAAGCTTTTTGAAAAAGAATGGAGGAAATCTATAGTTAAAAAAAAATTGCAGCTAAATCCTAAATACGTAAATTTGATTTTTTCATAAAATGAAAAAAATTAAGTAAACTTTACAAAGGGGAATAAGGGGGGCTCAAAGAAAATTGAAGAAATCACACTGAAAAATTTTGTATCTGCTTTGGTTGGGTTTTAGAGTTGTATTTTTTATTTTTTTAAAAGATCTTTATTATTAATTTTCTTTTTAAACTAAACTTTAAATTTTCATTTTCATCTTAAAAATTTTTAACAGACTTTTAAGGTTTTAGCCCTTTCTTATAGCTTTTTTTTAAAAAAAATTTTAATTTTATTTTTTTTAATTGTGTGTAAAATCTCGTGGATAACATTTACACGCTGTTTTAAAAAAAACTATCTAAATAAAGGTTTTAATTACACCCCTAGCAGGGGTTTTCAAAAAAAACAATTATTTAAAAATTAGTTTTTTTATGTTGATTAAATATTTTTAAATTTAAAAAAAAAATTAAAATTTTTCTCTAAATTTTTTGTTTGTGTTTTAAAAAGTTATTTGCTTTAAACCCCTTGAATTCAATCTACGTTTTTGTTGTTTTTTTTTTTTACTTACTTTTTGCCCCTCCCAGGAGAGTGATAAAACTATTGTAATCTTCAAATGAATCGGAAACGAGATTTTTGGAAAAAATGTCGGGCATTTCATGACCCCTTTAAAAAACCCTTTAAAAATTGGGGTTTCGCAAAACCATCTGAAATTTTGGCCCAGGCCAGACCCAAATTTTTCTGACCCAAACCCTAAAACTCGGTATTGGGTTTTCATAAGGTTTCCCGAGGAGTTTTTGGGAAATTTTTTATCTAACCCCAAAAATTTAAAGGGAAGTATTTTTAAATTAAAAAGAAAAAAAAAAATTTTATTTTCTCAAAACAGTTCTAACTATTTTGCTTAGATTTTGTATTAGGGTTGTTTAACATCAAAATAACCCCCTTCAGTGGCCAGGGTTTCTAAACGCGCTACTATCGTTTTGGGACCGATGCATAATCCGGGAAAGATGGGGGTTTTTAAATTCCCGGTTGGGTGCATTGGGGGTGGTTTTCCAAAGGGGGTTTTTTCCCCCCCTTCCCGCAAGTTGGGGTTTTTCATTTTTCTCTAAATTTAAAACCCTTCCTAATCTCTCTTTTCACTACCGTAATCGTGCATTGGTGTACAACCCAAAAGGGGGGTAGTAAGACACGCGGTGCAAATAAACAAATAAAATGGCAAAACTAAATTTTCCCCGTTAAAATTATAAAAGGGGGGTCCCTTACAAAAAGAAGAAATTTACAATTTTGAATATTTTTCGCAATTTTTTTAAAAGGGGGAATTAACTTATTATTGTAAAGATTTAATTTTATTAAAAATAAAAAAAAATTTTATTTGGAATATTTTTTTTAAAAAACCCAATGGGGGGAAGAATGGAGGGGGAAAACATAGAATATACAATGATAAATCACAACCATGGCATTTCCCACTCGGACATTATTCGAACCTTGATTCCTAGTCCCGGAAAAGCTTGCCCCCCGTTGTCCCCTTAAAAAACATATTCACTATTGTACCCCCAACCTTTAGGTGGCACGCGGGTATACGTCAAGCTCATCTATTGGTTTGCCAGGACGATGGGGTTGGGGGGGCTGCGTTTATAAAAATCTTCCCAAATTTTTAATAAGGTTATGAAGCCAATCGATATTCGTGTGATTCAATCGTAACGACTGTTTTTTTCTTAACTGTCAATAAATTTGTATTACTTTTTTTTTGTTTTATTAGCATTTTAAAACTGTCCAGTTAACCCGCATGATGAGGAAAAAAACTTGGGGAATTTATGTTCCCGCATTAAAAGTGGGAGAAATATAACCCAATTTTTTTTAAATTTTCACCCATTCGGAATTCGCCCCTGACCTTTTTTGTCTCTATCATTGCGGGTTTGAAAAAGGGTTTTTAAAAAATTTTGGGACCTGTACCAAATTCAAATCAGGGTTCTTTAGACTCTTGGGACGCGATTTAAAAGGGCATATTTTTACGAAACAATTTTTTTGGCCAAAAAAATTTAAAAATTTGTTCTGGTAGAAACACAGAGTTTAAATATTTTCTTCACCGGGTGATATCAACAGTTGTTGAATTTTGAAAAGAAACAGGGGCAGCATTAGTTTTAGACACCCTTTTACAAATATTCAAAACTGTTGATGTAACCATATGAAGAAGATTAAATTTATGTTTTAATGAAGAAAAAATTTTATTTTTTTTTGGCCCCAACAATTATTTTGCTATAAAAACTTCAAAAAACCCAGGCCCTTAGCTCGTGTTCCCCACACTTTAAACCCTTTTAAACCCCAAAAACCCGGGGGAAAAAAAACCGGGGGACGAATGTTTCCCCGGGGGTTATTCCTTCTCTCTCCCCTTTTTTTTAAACCTTTCCCTTTTTAGGGGCTCCCCTTGTAAAACCAGGGCCCTCCCCCCACGAGGAAGGGAAACCCCCGTTTCCCCGGGGGAAGTGCAGGGGATTGCGTTCGAAGCTGCTCTCGCCCTTCCCCGTATTTGACCTCCCGGACACCCGGGGAAAAAAGGGGGACGGAGGAAGATGATTTCAATCGACCAAGTTTTTTTTATCCCTCCCCCCCTTCCCCGATATTCTTCCCCCTTTCCCGTGGGGTCTCTTCTTTCTCTCTTTATTTTTTCTGTGTCCCCCACCCCTCTTTCGCTTTTAGCATCGATCCTACTCTTTCTGTTTTTGGAAAAAAAATTTATCTGAAGGGGGGGGGAGGGGGGGGAGGGGGGGGGGGGGGAAGGGCCCCCACGGGTTTTGATTTTGATTTCGATTTTTTCAACCTCCCTTACCTCCAAAAATTTTTTTGGGTTTTTACATTTAAGGGGGTCTAGATCAAATTTCAAACTCTATATATTTTAAATTTTTGAAAACATTTTTTTTTTTTTTCCTATAAAAAACAAAAGGTTTGTTACTTTAAAATATCAATATCCATAATGTTTTTGCATTGTTTGAAAATATTAAAAAGGTTTAAGAAATTTGACTGCAAAAAATGGAAACTACAGGGAGGGATGCCAGTTTCTTACAGGAAAAATCCAGAGGGTTTACTCCTTGTCGGGAAATTTGTTGTATTTAAAAACTATATTATTGTTCCCAAACCTATCTTCAAACCAAATAAGCAAAGAAAAAAATTTGTATTTTTTAAAAATATTTTTTGTTTATTGCGGGAAAAATTTTTGCTTAATAGGAAATAAATATTTAACTGTAAAAGTTTAAAATTTAAAAAATTTAACTTTCTTCGGTGGGCCCCATTTCCCAGCGCCGCCACACTTGGGAATAGAATTTATGCCGATGAAAGGTTTGACCCGGGGTTTTTTTAAACCCGGTCGGATGTACCCGGGAAAAGGGGGTTTTTTCCCGAATGGTTTTACCCTCTCTCTCCACGCAAAAAAGGTGTATTTCCTCTGAAATTTAACTCCCTCATCCTTAGCTCACCCGCGGAAAAAAATAATTTTACGTAAAAACCTGAACAATCGTGGTGTTAAAATTTTACACGTTTACAACACAGAAAAAGGGGTCATTAGCACTCGGGAAAAACCCTTTGGGTTAAAGTTTTATAAAATTTTTTTCACATTTATGTACCCGCTCTGGGGGAATGAAAATGTTCTACAAAACACGGGGAAATTTTCGAACCAGAGAAAACCCAAAGGAAACCAAAGGGGGGGTTGCTCTTTAAACTTAGGCAAAAAAATTACCTTGATTTTCCCCACAACGAAGGTGTATAGATAGCCCCCCGTAAAAATTTTAAGAAAAGGAATTGTTAAATCAACCTAGTAAATATTGTTGACATCAATACAATTAATAAAACTAGTTTATTAAACAAGGGCATAGTTGGATAAGCAAAATCCCCTTTTTATATGGGCCTAAAAAAATTTTTTAAATTATGGGTTTTTAAGATGTGGTTAAAAATTTAAGGGGAAGTATATTTTAGAGTAATTTGGGGCTTTCATTTAAGTGGACAGAGGTTTTGGGTAACCCCAGTGATAAATAACTTAAGAAACCTCGCCCAAATTTAAAAGCCGGGCAAAAATTTTGGAACCTGGGTCCTCAAATCCAATAAATTTCAGGCAATGTCCCTTTGGGGCTGGGTGAATCCCAAAACCCCGGGTCTGGAAATTTTTTTGATTTTACGTTATTTTCCCCTTATGGGACCCTAGGCAGAGAAAAAATTTTGGGTTTTTTGGTTTTGACCTCCAAGGCTTTAGTGGGAGGGGGTTAGCAATTAAATTTGTTTAATTTTTAAACCCAAAGTTGGCTTTAGAGCATTTAAGAAATTATATTCCTAAAAAAAAAAAAAAATTTTAATTTTTTTAAATGATATAAAATGAAATTTAACACAGTAAGCCCTATAGACACCCCGGAAAACCCAAATGACACCCGAAAATATCGATTTTAAAAAATTAAAACCCGGGCAAATGGAAGAGTTTTAAAAGTGATCCCAGCTACGCAAGATAGAAATTTTTTTTTGGGTGTGGTTTAAATTAAAAATTTGGCAAGTTTTTTGGGGGGAGTATACAATTTATAATAAAATTGTCACTACCCCCTCAACCCGAGGGATGACGTGTCGGGAAAGGGCTTAGTGGGATGTGCATGTATTTGATAAATAATGGGGGGGTTTGTTTTGATCTTTTTTAAAATTGAAATAGTTTTAAATTTCTTTTGGGGGAAAGGGGAATGTGTTTTTGGTTTTTAGAACTATTTTTTAAAACGTTTAGTGTTTAGGTCCTCGTTCTTTAAATGTCCCTCCCTCAGCAGCTCCACCCCTTTGCCTTTTTTCCCGGTATTGATGTCTAACTGGTGTCGAAAAACCCCGGCCCCCTGGCTTTTGCGGGGGTTTTTATTTGATTCAGACTTTTTAAGGGATGGTTCGGGGTTTTTAATCCTCCTACTGAGCAGGGACTTGAGCTTTAGGACATTTTTTCCCCAAAAATTTTGATGAAATTGGTGGCTGAGTATGTTAAGGCCCCTTAGAAGTAGTCCCTTAATAACTGGCGCCTTCCCGGCCCCCCCCTCCCGAAAAGGTTAAAAACTTATGTTATATACCAAAAAAAAAAGGGTGTTTCCTTGAATTCCCCTATGTTATGCTAATTGGCAAAACAAAACTCTGTTTTTTGGAAAAAAAGCCTTTGGGGAGCATGCGTAACTTTTGATTCAGAAAAATTGAAAGGTGAGTTTTTAGGCTTAAGTCATAATCGCATGTTCTAGTTTTCCTAAGGGGTCCAAGATACGACAATAAAACAAATAAATTCTAAACACATTTTAAAAAAAGGGAAGGGAGGAACAGAAAAAGATTGAAGAAGGTGGCTTAAATAAAATTTCCCAAAATCGTTATAAAATCTTTTTTTTTGGCATGAAAAAAAATTTAAATTTGCCAAATTTGTAAAAAAAAGGGGGTTTTTTAACCAAACCCAACCCCCAAAAAAGAAATTCTAAAGATTTGAAAAAGGGGGCGGGAAAGGGGTTTAAAAAAAGAAAAATATTTATTTTATGGTGGGAAAATTTGAAATTTTTAATCGCCAAAAAAAAAAATCCTAAAATAAAAGAAAACAAAAACTAAAAAATTTCCCTTTTGGGGGTCTGTGCCTTTATGCCCTTTTTAAAAAAACTTTGGCCACTATCAAAAATTTTTCTGTACATATTATTGTATATTTATCTTTTGCTCTTTTATGAACTGTGATGTTATTTTTTCCAACATATTTTGTAACAATGTCCAAAAGTTATTTTACCTTATTTTTTTTTCATACTTAGGTAAAAAAATGCGTTGGTAAAAGGATTGCGTTTGTTTGTGACATATTTGTGGATAAGGTAAACTTTTCCTCCAATATTTAATCTCTTTTTAAAGGGATTAATTAATTATTATCACTTGTTTGTGAATCCATGCTACTCGCATTGTACAAAAAAGGAAATATCTTAAAGGTTTAGTTTTTGGATAAAAAAACGTTTTTTAAAAATTTTTTTTTTTTGATGGGGGACTTAACCGTGCGAAGACGAGTAAAAATGCTAGTTCCCCCTATGAAACAATATAATTGTTTTCAAATATTACAAATCTGGAATGAATTAAAATTTGGGGAAAAAAAACCCGATATCCCCCCCCGATATAGGGCCCCTTTAAATTTAAAAAAAAAATACTATTAATATTAAATTTTTTTTTTCGGCCCATTATATTTTACAGCATACTTTAAGATAAAAAATTAAAAATTTTGAATAGAATACCAAACAAAATAGTAGAAACGGGCTAAATTTTAAAAAAATTTTTTTAAGACAAATTCACAAAAGACAAATTTTCGCAAAAAAAAATTTTTTTGTAAAAGAAAAAAGCCCTTTCATTTGAAGTCGTTTTTTTTTAATTTGAAAACCTTTCCCAAAAAAAACTTTTTAAATTTAACTTTAAAAATATTTTCCCCCTTTTTTAAATTTTTAAATGTGGTTTCTGCTACTAAAAAAAAAAAAAAATTTTAATTTTAAATTCTTAAAATGCTTAAATTTAAATTTTCCCATTTTTTTGTTTGTAAATTTTTAAAAAATAAACTTTTAAGGGAAAAATGAAAAAATTAGCCCCACATCGGGTTTTGTAAATGGGGGCTTAAATGAATAATTTGTATACATTTATAGTACAAATGGCACGATTTTGAGTTCAAAAATTTTTTAATCACTAAAAAATTTAAATTTCAGGTACTATTGCTTTGGACCCCAAAAAACATGGGGGCCTTGTAAATTTAAAAAGAAACAGAAACAAAAAGATTCAATTAATGTGGTAAAATAGTATGTTTTAAAAAGGGGGGAATTTTGTTGTATTAATTTTTAAAATTTCCTAATTTTTCCCCATATTTAAAAAAAATATTATTATTTTTCTTTTAAAAAGCATATTACTTAGGGAGAGAGACACGAGCAAACCAGTTAAAAGGTTGACTTCATGTACGGGATCAACTGTTGTCGAAAAGCTACACGAACGACAGTAATTTTTTGCGCAGCCTCATCGCTGGTTTTTTTTGTATCGTACCCAACGGCAGAAAGGTGAGTAAATCAAAATGGTCATCCACGGACAAAAAAAAAACCCACTAAAACTGTTGTAGGCCCTTTTCGGGCCAAAAAAAAACTTAAAAAAAATTGGACACGCTTGCAGAGCTTGGACGCGCACAACTTAAACGACACCAAACCCCGGGGGTGGGCTGGAAACTTGAGGTGAGGACATTAAAGTTGAACTATCAGATAATGAGACGGAGGAATCTGAATTTATGACGCATCTACTAAAGAGGAAATCTATTCAAAAAAAAGGAGGAAACCCCAAAATCAGTAAAAAATTTCCAACCCAAAACGAGATATGAAGTTGTGAGGGGGGGCCTATGGAAACCAAAGAAATACAAGCGAAAACGCTGACAGGTCCCTCAAACTCTCAAAAAACCAACCAAAAAATTTCCAAAGTGTAGCGGGACAGCAAATTTTTCCCCAGAAAATCAAGATATGTAACCATGACGGGGCCCTTAAAAATTTTTTATATAAGAGACGGGCTCAAATCCCACTTAACCCTCGAGATTTCAAGACCCCACAAACCATCTCAAACAACGGGCAAGAATATATACTTTAAAACCCGAGGACAAGCCCCTTTAAAAAATAGTATAAAAAAGGGGTCCCCCCCAAATGCCATGACGATATAAAGGGGAACTTTTACAATGGTATACAGCAACTGACACAGACAATTTACTTCCAAAACACAGAGGAAAAAAACAGCTCAAGATATCGTCAAAATATTACAATTTTATATGCCTCTCCCAAGAACCGACGAGAACTTAAATCTTTCAGGAAAAATTGCTCAATAAAGTGTAAGATAGAAAAACTATGTACAAAACAAAAACTCCCTCCCAAGTGCCTGGTGCCAAAAATTGGGCCTCTAAAAAAACTGCGCAAAATCCCCAAAGGTCAAAAGCCTGACGCCCCTTTTTCTTTGACTGAAAAAAAAAGACAAAAAAATCCCGTAAGTGTGTGAACTGTGGTGGTAGCCCTACGCAAACTATTCAAAGTGCCCCGAATACCTGAAAATGATAGAAAAAAAGATAGACCCAAAAACAGAAAAAAAAAGAAAAAATACCTCCCCCCACCAAAAACTGACACCAACAAAAATGACTTCCGCCATACCAAGAAAAAAAACGCCCCCAACCAAATAGGGTCATACGATCATAAGGGCACCCACTTAGCACAGGAACACCCCCAACAAAAAAAAGAAGAAGAAAAAACGACCCCTTTGACTTTAAAAAGAATGAAATATTTAAAGAAATGAAAAATTTGCGGGTTTCTAAAATCTTAAAACTTTTCTACAAGAATCAAAAGGCAAGGGGGTAAAAAGACAAAAATTGTGATAATACTTGAGGCAGCAATGATTTTACCTTGGAGCCAATGAGTATAAGACCAAGTTGACAAAATCAAATAAAATCCTTTTTTGGAATCTAAGGGGAACCCTACAACAGACACAAGAATTTGAAGACCTATGCAAACTATGGAATGATGGATTGTTGCGGACCCACTAAAAACCAGAAAAACGGCTTAACATAAGGTAGATTTACGGGACGACAGATGCAAAGAGGGGGGGGGTACAGCAGTTTTTATAAAAGAGCTACCTACCCATATAGAAACAACGTCAAAGATCGGAAAACCTGGGGCCCAAATCAGTGAGTCAACCCCAAAAAAACGGCACATAAATTTTGTGGCCACCTAAAACCCCTCCAACCCAAAATGTTACTCAAAACCGCCCGGGAAATCTCATGCAGAAAAACAACTTCCTAATGGGGGGATTTTACAGCAAAAATACAATGGAAAGCGGTGAAAATAGAAATGGGCAAATACTAGAAGGCACGAAAAGAGGCAACTAAAAATAATAGCTCCAGAATCAGACTTTTATCTGGAAAATATTCATAGACCAGACGCCCTGGATTTTACTAATAACTTAAAAATAACATGGGAAAAACTTAACGTTTACAAGAACCGTTTCCGCCCAAACCCCCGGTATTTGCGAAGGGAAAATCGCACTGAACATCAGGCCAACGGCACAGCCAGTAAAAAGAAACAGATGGAAGAAAATTCAAAGAAAACTACGGGAATCCGTACCGGGAAAACTGGAAATAGAAAAAAAGGGACGTTGACCCCGATAGCATTTAAAACAAATAAATACAAGTAGTTACAAACAAAAACAGTGACCTCCCAAAAACAGCAAAACGAAAGGATTAAACCCCCAACCTAAACCTACTGAAAAACGCAAAAAAGAGAAAGCACGTAGGGTTGGCAGAGACTACAAAAACCCCACAAGAAAGAATGGGACAACGGCTAAAGGGGGTTTTGAAGAACTGTAACAACTTTAGAAAACCGAGGGAACGATTTGTATAGACACTAAAAACCAACCCAACAGAAACCTGGACTTTGACAAAAATTTTAAAAAAAGGAATCGAAAAAGGGGGAATCCAGCCTTTCATGGGCAGCAAGGAATGGCCATAAAACATCGACAAGGTAACGCGAAGCGGCCACATAAAACAAAAAATTCGACCCAATCCCGTGCGGATGAAGACTTAAACAGAGACTTATCAGGGGGGTAAACGCCTTTTGACGACAAATAGCGACAAACCAGCCCTATACAGTAGAGGAAATTCAACAACTATCGAAGAACTTCGGTCAAATAGGGACCGGGATGATGGCATCAAGAATGAAGAGTTAAAAAATTACCTCACAAAAGCAAAAGCACTTTACCCAAAATTCAACAGACCCTTAAATTACACTACTTCCCCAAATTTTTGGAAAAAAGGGGCCCAAAATATCAGCATCCCAAAACCCGGCAAAAATGATTTCCCTCAGAAAAACGACCAACAGCTGCTCAAAACAAAGAGTAAACTTTTTTGAATCCCCGATACTAAATAGACTGCAACAACAACAGGACGAACGAAATACCCCGTCTAATTTGGATTCAAGAAAAATTTACTCCCCATCCATCCGTACTAAATTTCTGAGGATGCCCCCGATAGCTTCAAAAAAAGCGAATCATGTCGCCATATTTTGGGTGGCGAGAAGGCCTTGACAAAGGTGTGGCACTAGGATGCTTACAAACGAAAATACGACTTCCCCAAAAAGACTAATGCTCATTAAAAGCCTTTTTGAAGAAGGAGTTTAGGCGTATTGGGGGTCACTTTCAAGGGGTGAAAGTAAAATCAGGGGTACCCAAGGGTGGTCTTGGTCCCTACCTTTTCAATCTTTATGTTTTGATTACCAACCACCCTAAAATGAGTGAGTTTTCGCGGCGTACACTAATTTATACAAGAACGGAAAATATACGGAAATAGACTACAACGATATAACAACACTAGAGAGGGTCAAAAATGGCGGTGAAAGTCAAAAACTGCGAAGTCCACGGCTTGGTGGGCTAAAAGGGAAATTACCCCCCAGAGAAATTCACTATTTTTCAAGAGGACTTTCCATTCGAAAACGAGGAAAAAAATTTGGAATAACCTAGATAGGAAGTCCCCCGGGGAAACATATTGAAGAAAAAAGAAAACTGCAACCGGTTTTCATCAGCTTTACCTCTCTTCAAAGGGCGCCAACTGAGTCAGCAATCCAAGATAACCATTTACAAATGTATTACCCAGCCCATACCCCTTTGGGTGTTGGTTGGGGGGTACGAGCCAAAAACAACAAGAAGTCAAACAGTGCAGAACAATACTAAGGCTAAAACCCGGGGGAACAGAATTAGAACAAAAATGAACCCATGATGTAGCCCAATGAAAAACCCTCGATGGTTATTCAAAAAAGAAGGGAAAAGTTTTCACACAAAGTGTAGACAAAAAAACCCCTTGTACGTAAAATTGGAAACTAAAAACCTCACGACCAAAGCCCTACAAACCCCAAAAGGTGGGGGGGGATAAGGGAAAGGGAGCAAATATCACCCCCTTTACATTCAATTTTCCCCTTCATAAGTGTATATTTTGACAATAAACTGGTTTCCTTTTAGATAATCATAAAAATTTCCAATAAATCAACCCATCTTTTTTAAATATTATTTTCACAAATTCTATTTTTCCCCTCATTCCCATGAGGATAAGGGCTAGCAAATGTGCCGTAATCGCAAAGAAATACACCCCTTCAGGGGTGATAGTTTGGGCGCTTTCCCAAAGGTGGTTCTTGTGTGGGTACAAACCAACTCAAACCGTTTTCTTTGTAAAATTTAAAATCATAGTCCCAAGTCATTTAATTTTAAAGTTCTGCAACGGGAAAAGGGGTCGTGAAAACAACCTGTAATCGCATATCAAATCAGCCAAAATTCCCCAAAGCTTGTAAATGTCTTATTGGAAGTGGGGATTTTTGGGGCAACGGGGAACCCAAAAAAAAAATCTTTCCATCCTGACAAAATAAACTGCAAGGGAAAAATTTTTTTTTGACAAACAACAATAAATAGCCAAAAAGCTCAATTTATTCTTTCAAATTTTTCCCGCGCATTGTACTTGGTTGTGACTGTGAAACCCCTTAAGGTGGGATGGAAGGGGACGCGAGAAAGGTTTTTTCTTGAGTTTTTGGTAAACCTTTTTTTGTCAAAAATAAAAAAAATATTTTCCAGTAAAAAATATAGTTAATTTTTTCAGTGGGATATCCATTTGGGGAAATATCTGCAAGGGTGCCCCCGGAATTTTAAATGAAACTTTTTCTTCCATTTAAAAGTTTCTCATTGATGTGCTAGGGCCCATGACAATTTTTCAACCTGTTGAATAACCATGTGAAGAAAATCAAACTATGTTTCTGCTGGGCAATATTTTGTTTAATTTGTCCACACAATATGTTGCTATAAAATGAAAATTGGTATTTTTTTGGGGTTCCCCCAATCCCCACCAAAAACGGTCTGTTTCAATCAATATGTGTAAAAATTTTTTTAAAACCGTCACTTGGATACGTTAGCTCTTAATGTTTTTTTAAGTCACATTTTAAATTTAGTTACATATTAAAAAACTTTCACATTTAGATGATCATGTGATAAAGGAATTAAACCCTAATTCCTACCCCATTATTTTGGGTTTAAAGAATTTTTTTATGTAATCCATTTGGTGGGGCCATACAATATTCGTAAAAAAAATTTTTGGGCCCTTTTTGGACCCCCCTTACCCCAAATCACGTCCGTAACCCTTGGAACCCCTGATTAAGTAAAAACTTTCAGTTTCAAAATAAGAAAAAAGTACCTTTTTTTATATCATTTTCGATTGGTTTTTTTTTTTTTGTAACTAGATATTTTACCCCGGCCCCCCCTTTAAAAAATATTTTATTTTAAAATTTTTAAGGGATGGGGATTTTAGTCAAAAAGTTTTTTTGATGTATTTACGAAAAACACGATTTTAAATGGGGGAAAAAGCTTAAGTTTATAAGGGCTAGACATTTTTTTAAAAATCTTCATTAGTTAGGTGCTAAGCCCCCGTCCCCCTCAAGTGCTAAAGTAGGCCTAATATCCCCGTATTTAAAAAATTCATTGGGGATCCTTAAGCATGAGTCAAGACTCCAAGTAAGTTTGCTGCTGGGATGCGCAATCAAATGCGGGTTGGCTTTGGGGGCGATCCATGTTTTCCCAAAATTTTCCCCCGATACAGTTTATCGTTACCGTTTTGTTATTTGGATATGGACAGGAGGCCCCTAGTAAGGTATAACGAGGTAGTTTAATTTATATCATTTTTATGGCTTAGTTAATTTGGACTGTTTAAAAAAAAATTTAAAAAAACATTTACAAATGCTAGCTATAAAATGTAAAAAATGTATGTTTTTAAAGTTGAAGTAAATATTAATTCACTAGACTCAAATAGGAAAACCCCAAAATTTTTAATTTGAAACCCCTTTGTAAAAGGAAAATTCGTCTTTTTATCAAAATACAAAAATTAAAATTTGGGTTTTTGAATTGTTTAGTTTAATAATTTTGTATTCTTATTTTTCAATCTTTCAAAGTTGTACAGTTAAACTTTTTTTAAAATTTTTTTTATTTTTTTTAGATTTTTTTGTATTTTAGTTTTTTTTCCTCTGGGTGACTTCGCATTATATTTTATTTGTATTCTTATCAATTTTTTGCTCTTTTTATTTTTATTTTTAATTTTTGTTTACTACTACCCACTCCCCCTATAGTAATTAAGGTTTATCGATTTATTTTTACTCTTTATTTTCTAGATATTTTTTTTTATCAAATTTTTTTGCTTGTACTTAAATTTTATGTCAAATGTTTGAGTTTTTACTAAAGGACGCAGTAATAGGCCCCTTTGATTCTAAAAAAAGATGTTTTAAAAATGGTTGGCTTATTGCCCCCTTTTACACCCCTCCCCTTTCTCTTTATAAAAGAGTCCAGTAAAGTCCCGTGATCAGAATATTGTGTTAAAACTTTACGAACGTAAGCCCCCCCGAGTGGAAGTTAAGATCTGTCAACTACGTTTGAGCTTGTTTATTTGGTGCGAATTAGATGATGGTGCCAAGTTTCGTTACAAAGAGTTAACTTTTTTAATTCCCACCGTCAATATTCAAGTCTATCCCCGTCAACTGTATAGGGAGTAAACCCCAGTATTAAAAATTGATTTTTTTAATTCTGGTGGTAGGTGTAAAATATGTTTTTTTGGGGATTACTAACGTGAAGCTCTTTTGCAGATCTGAGAAACTTTTTTTGAAAGCGATTTTGGTTTTTCCCCTTAAAGTTCTTTTTTTTTTAAATCAGTTTGGGAACCCCAAACGTAGTAAATTCAATTTAATGGAAATTATTTTTTATTCTTTGGGGTTTTTTTTTTTTTCGGGGAGAGCTCTGTGGTTTTTGTCGATCCCCTGGCTATAGACCCAAAGGTTCCATGTTCGATCCCAGGTGCTTCTGATTTTTTGAAGCGTTGGTCTGGAACGAGGTAAACTACCCTCGTGAAGAAAAATGAGGAGACTTGAATAAAAATGTAGCAGCCCCATTCTAAAAAAACTTAGTTTAAGGTGGAGAATTTGTTATGTTAAAATATAAACCCCGTTAAACCCAAAAAATATTAATTTATCTTCCCAAAAAATGGTTGTGCGTTGGGTGGGTTTGGGCATGATTCAGATTTTTTTTGTAGCTTGGAAGAGTAAAAAATACTGGCTACGCGTTTTATTAAGAGTGATTATTGAAAAAGTTATTAATAGTTTAAAAATTTTCCCCGAAAGTTACGTTTTTGAAGCTAAGTCAACCCCTTTTTTTGGGTTTCCCCGGGGAGTCAAAGAGAACCAGGTTAAAACCCCTGCTTTCTTACTGAGGTGTTATTTTTTTTTAAATAATTTTGTTTTCTTCCCCCCCACCAAATGCGGGTAAATTCTAAAAAAATTCAACCTTTATAATCCCTAATCAATGAGAAGTGTTAATTTGGGGTTCCCCCGGAAAGTAAAATTTAAATTCGAGCTTTTTTTTCCCCAATTAAATTTGAATAATTTTTTTAATATAATTTTTTTTAAAATTATGTTTGAAAACTATATTTTCACAGATTTAGGGCCCCCTAATTTTTTTGGTAACAAGTTGAATTTTAAAAAATTTATGAAGGAAAAAAAGAAAAGGAAAAGCAATTTAAAAATGCGCTCCCGTTAAAAAAGTTCAGATGCTTGGGAAAATTTTCACACTTTTTTTAACTTTACAAAGAAAAGGGGGGAAAATTATTGAAACCTTTGTGGAGGTGTTTATCGGTGGGGTTAAAGGTTGGCTTTCGTTCCTTTCCCCCCCCTCATCAAGCATGGATATAGTCCAATTTCATAGTATGGCTTTTTTTACTGCTAGAAAATTCGCTAGAATATTTTCACGTTTCTCACAACTCGTTTTGGGGGTAAAATGATTAAATTGAGGTGGGAACCCCTCTCGCCAATAGTCAAGTCAAATTACAATAAAGTCTGCCCAATTTGGTTTAATCTCTCACATTAAAATAATTTTTTCTTGCGGTGTGTGTGCAGTTTGGAAGCATTCCACTTTCTAAATGAGTTGTAAAACAAAACTGCCACCCAAAAAATTTCCCCTTTCCTTTTAAAAAAATTGATTTTTTCCCCCGCCCTCAGAAAAAGTATTTTCAAAGTTCTCATTGACTGTCTTACATTTTAATTTTAAAAGTTGTTAGTTTGCGTTGAGGGAGCTGTATTGAGTAGTTGATGTGTGGTGTCTTAAATAAATTTATATAAACTTTTGTGTTGTTTTAAAAAATTTTAGGAGGCTTGGCGGGAAGGTGTCGTCCTCTGTTTTGGAGGGGGGTTAAACCCCCGGTCCCCGGCAAGATTTTTATGATTACCAAACTCTTCCTTCACCTCTGACAAGACGTGTTAATCCAATTGTGAATGTGGGGAACGTAGGCCTCCACCGTGGTTCGGATCCACGTTAAACTGTGGTTTCCCCCTTCATTCCAATACCCTTTCCCCTTACACATTGTGTAAGTGGGTATAACCCGGGGTAGTAAGACGGTTTTAATAAAATAATAATTTAAAAATAAAAATTAATTGAAATAATCGATGGAAAACTAATTTTTTAATTTTTACGCGGAGTGGGAATTTCACTTTCATTCACCCACCTGGTTAATTTAAAAATATGTTGTCCCTCTGGTAAAATGTGTTATCCTTGCAATAGATGGACTGCTGACTGGGAGATCGGATCGAATTCCCCACCTTACTAAAAGTGTTTTTTTTTTATTTAAAAAGGTTCCAAATTCCCTCACCCCCCAAATGCGGGTATAATCCTCTAAATTAAATTCCTTCATTATTAACATTAATGTAATTAGTGCATTATGCGTACTATAACCTAAAGGGGGGTAGTAAGTAACAAGCTGTGTCAAAAAAAAAGTGTTTATGCTTTTGGTCATATTATCTTTAGTATTATTCTTTACCGGAGGATGCTTAAATCTTCGAATTATAAGTATTCTTATATTGATATTTGTAAAAAATTGTAAAAAAAAAAGGGATCACAAAAACGAGTGAATTTTTTTTTTCCTTTAGTTCAAAAAACAAATTTTTAAACGATATGGGGAAAAAAAATTTTATAGATTTGTTTTGGAAAAATAAAAATATAAGTTGATATAATTAAATTTTTAAAGTAAAAGAACGACAAACAAAATCCTCTGCCCGTGTTAAAAAAAAAATTATTTTGAATAAAACTTTAAAATTTATATCTTCACTTTTACTAAAATTTTGTAGGTTTTTAAATATTCGAGTATTTGTTTAGGATTTGAGACTCGAAAGAAAATTTAAGTTTGGATTGTATGTTTAAATAGGTTTTTTAGTTTTTGACCCTTCTCTCTTTTAAATGATTTATCAATAATATAAAATCACCATAATAGGGTAAAATGTTTAAATTTGGCAGCAAAAAATTTAAAGATGTTTTTTTTTAAAAGGGTCCTTTTATTAAAATTTATGTAAAAGGATCCATTCCTCCCAACAAATTCTGACGCCCCGCGCTGTTGTGGTGGGATCGCCCAAACCAATGGGAAACATCCTCCACAGCATTTTGTGCTTGAAGACAGCAGCTTTAGTTAAATGCCCTTTTTTATGAGTAGGTACGACCCCGAGTTTTTTAAAATAATCGATGTTAGTTTTAACAAATGGTCTATGTGAGACGTGCAAACGCCTCAAGCCTGGGCCAACTTTAAAAGGTAAACTATGTGTAAGGTCTTAGAGAAAACCAAATAAAAAATTTCCGTGTAAAATAAAACCCCTTTTTTTCTAAATTAAAAGTACAACAAACTTTATTTTTTAATTTTAAAAATATAAATTAATTTTGTTAACAACCACAAACCTTTACCATACGTCTTGATAAGAGAAAAACCCCCGGCGGTGTACTGAAGGGGGTTTTTAAAAATGGTTTTCTACTCTCTCTTTCTACGCAAATGCGGGTAAAATTTTTTTGAATACCTTAGCCATGACTTCTTTGGTGCTGACTGACAGTTTTCAGTGACAGTTAAAAGTTTGAAAAGTTACCAGACCAAATTGGAAACCCCTACGAAAAATCTATTATCGAAAAAAATGTTTTTAGGAGTGTCATTCTGACAGTCAACATTTAGGTGTGCAATTATTGCCCCAAGTAAAAGAATGGGGAAGTAAATATAAACATCATTACCAATACCACTAATTTGCTGGCCCCTTCGCAACAAACACCGACTACACGAACCACAAGCGAACAAGCCAAGCTGAGAAGTTCCCCTCGCCATGAGCCGGCACCACCCTCCCCTGATCAACCCGGGCCAATTAAAAAAAAAGAGAAGAAGATGGTAATGCCGGCTTTGCCAGAAAAAATATAGATGTTCTTCTGCCGGCGCCCCCCCTTCCTTTGTCCCTACCCCGTTCAGGGGTGTGCCATTAAAAGACCACCCCTCGGGGAAAGCGTCACTCTTGGACTTGGCTGGACTATGTAGGAAAAGCGTCGGGTAAGGCTATTTTATTAATGTAAGAAAACCCAATTTGGTTTAAATGTAAATTAGGGAATAGTCAAATTTTTTTTAGATCTTTTATCAAATTTTTAATTTTAAAATATTTTTCGTAAATCTTCGTCTTTTAATTTACTTTATAATAAGAGTATTGTAAAGTCAGACATTTTCTGTGGGTTATGGATTAGGATTATGGCGAAATTTATACTCAACCAAATTTAAATTTATTTGGGTTTTTATTGCAAATGTGGCATTTTGGGTTTGGTAAACATTAAGGTGGGAAAGTGTTTGAATTTTTGGGGCCGAATTTTCAAAATTAGTAGAAAGGGTATTGCACTAGATTATTTATAGACAAATTAAATTTAATTTTTTTTTACTAGTTTCTCGATTGTTATTTTTGGATAGTTTTTGTTAATATTATTTTGTGCCAAAATAGTAAAAATAAAAAACTTAATGGGGTAATGTTAGGAAATATCCTTTTATTTATAATAGTATATAACCTTGTTTAGGACATAGGCGAAAGGTATTGTGAGTTACGCTAGTAGGTTATTAGCGTAAAGTTATATGGTATTGGAATTAGGTTTTTTGATGGAACTAAAAACTTTTAGTAACATGTGGATTTTGCAAAACTTTAAAATGTGTTAGTTAGGAGAGATATTTTTTTTTTATGAAGTATGATATTTAAATTAAAAAATTAGCCTTTAAAATTTGTTTTACGAATATGTTTGGGTAAAAAAATAAATAAAAAGTAATGATTGAAAGGGAAAAAAGTAAAAAATTTTTGGAACAATGTTTTTTTTGGGTGTATATATATAACTGAATTTTAAAAGCTCTTCAAATAATATGCTTATGTTTAATAAAGTTTGGTAAATTAAATCTAAAAGATTCTAAACTTGAATTTTTTTTATTACTTAAATTTCGCCCTATTTCCCCCTGTCTAGAAAAAAGGGGCGGGGATTAGCTTCAACCTTTTATTATTAATAGTTTGGCAACCTGAGAAGGGGGCCGTTTTTTTTCCCCTATAACCCCAAAAGTGAGTTGCGTGCGTGGGGCTTTTTAAAAGTCCACATTTTTAATCACAACTTTAGGATATTCATTTTCACCCCTTTTATATTTATTTTTTTTTTCTTTAATGTAGATTTTGTTTTTATTTAGGATTGAATCCCCCTAGTTTGGAGTTAGGGTTTCATGGTATATACCTAAATGTTGTGTAGAAGTCAGTGTGAGCTGTAGTTAGACAAAAAAAGCCATGGGTATGTAGTCTTCCTAATCCCTAAAATTACTACCGTGTTAGTAATGCGTATACCCTAACGGGTAGTAAGAGCGTAGCTAAAAAAACATAAAGGTCTAAAAGAGAAGACAAAACCATAATGATTCCAACTAGATTTTTAACAAAAAAATCCCAAGTTGTGAAAAAATTAACAGGCAAATTTAAACTATTATATATATGCACTGACATTAATAGGGTGTCCTTTTCCCCAATCTGGGACGCTTTTTCCTAAGTGGGGAAATTAAGTAATTCAACCCTGTCGGGATAAAATAAAAAGGTTTCGAGCGGTAAGCAATTTTTGATACCTAGATTTTTATTGGGGCTACGTCCTCTGACAAATAATAATATTAGTTGTGGGAAATTGTTTAGTACAATCTTTAACCCCTTGTTGTAGTTTTTTTTGAAATTAAAATAAATAAAAAAAAAACCACTAGCCAATTTCACAAAGCTCAAATTAACAAAAATTTTTTTTTCAAACACGAATATTTCCATTAATATAAAAAGGAAAAATTAAAAAAAAACTTTGCAGCATGAATGTTTTTCTATTTTTTTTCTTTTTTTGTATATAAGAATGATGTATTTATATCTTTAAATTTTTTGGGGCTCACATTTTTACTTTGGTTTAAATTAAAATTTGTAAAACTTAAAAAACCTTTTATAGGCTTTTAAAATAAGGGAAACTGTAATCAAATTTATAAGTAGCAACTTTCGTAAAAATAGTTCGGGTTTTTTTAAAATAAACCCTGTGAATTTTGGATGTTTTGAAAAATTTTTTCCCCGGGCCTTTATTCATTAACCATTTAGCAATGTAAATTTTAAAAAACATGATTAAAAAATAAATTTATAAGTCAAAACAAAATCTATTTTTATATTAACACAAAAATAACAAAATAACATTTGTTTAATCTTTCCCCTTAGTTTACTCCAAATAGTTTTTCAAAAGCTTAATCTTCTTCGGGTTTTTTTCCCCCTCCAGCGTTGGGGGCTTGTTCCCATGGGTTTTTAGTCTGGTGACGGCCTTGAGTAGTGCCTTAGTGGGAAGGCTAGCAATTTCACAAGTTTTTAGTCAATCGATATGTCAAAAAGGGTTTTAAAAAATTGGGAAATTAAAATACTAAAAAAAAAAAAAATTTGTGCAAAAAAAATATAAAATGCTTCAATTCCGTATGATATCTGCTATTTTAAAAAAACATGAAAAGGTTTTAGTAACGCTTACAGCTGTAAAATTTTTGCCCCTAATAGCTGACCAATAACTCCAAAACCCCAAATCGACTTAGTTTTTTTTTTTAAATTTAAATTTGTGTCACTAAAAAACAAAAATTTACCATAACCAAAGAAACATATAAATACGCGCGCGTTCCCCCAATCCTTCACACAAAAGCTCAATTTTTTGGGAAAACCCATCGAGTCTCAATTGGGGACCATAACACCCCCCTACCCTCTGTTCCCCCTCCTTGTCCCTCAGGCTGCATCCCTTGGGGCCCCAAATGAGAATTTTGAACCTACGTGCGTGGAAAACCAAACCCCAAAGGAGAAAAACCCTTTCCCATCCTCCCTTATCGGCCGGTGGTTGGTAACAGTTTTTGAGACACTTGTGGTGTAGTTCCTTCTACAGGTGGCTCGTAGCTTAGGCCGGTTCGTCAACTGTGTTATTTATCAAGCTTGATAAAAAAATGGGGGGTTGGATGGGTTAATGCTTAGTCTGGCCATTCAACCTTATCCTACTTTTTTTCCCCGGTGTATGAAAGAAAAATTTATTTTGGGTGGGGGGAAAAATTAAGGAATTCCACTATCCCGATGATAGGATGATGGTGAAAATTATGATGTGGAAAAACCGGGGGGACCCAAAAGGGTTTTTGTGGGCTCCGAACCACGGGGGGGCCTGCCTTCCACAATTCCCCAAAGCGTGTAAGTAAAACTTTTGTAGGGAAAGGAAGGGTTGGTAATCAGATAAGTTTGTTAGGAAGGAAGTAAAACCCGGCCCCGAACACAAAAATTGAACCTTACCCTAACCGCCATGTCCTTTTTTGATACAATTTTTTTTTAAAAATATTTTTTTTTAACCATCATGTTTTTTTTAAATTTTCCCCACATCAGAGAGCATGGGGTAACTTTCAACTTTATTGGTCTTTTGTCAGTGGACAGATTTGATCGGGTTTGAAGCCCCCTCAGTTGTACTTAAATTTTTTTCTAAAAGAAGTCCCTATTCCCTCCCCTCAAATTGTATTTCATTTTCTCTAAATTATAGCTTTTTCCCCTGATCTGGTTGTATAATTAACATTTAAAGGTTTTTACCCGACGGGTAGAAAGTGCGGTGCAAAATAATATATTATAATAATAATAAATGTTGCACAACTCTATGTTCCCGAAGCTATTACTTGAATGCATTCTTATTTTACAAATTTATTTACTATTTAAATAATGATGATTTTTATTATCTCAGAAAAAAATTTAAATTTAATAAAAGTTTTTTAAAAACTTTGTTAGCATTCGCTCGGGAAAAGGTGGTAAAACAACTCTGGGGGGGCGTCTGGTTGTTCCTGGTAAAGCGGGTCAGAACATACATGGTGACTTTTACCAACTCTTTTAAGATAAATATATAAACAGCTTTGCTTTGGGGGCTCACCCCCTAAACCTCCAGTAATTTTTTTTTGGGAGGGAAATTTTACACTAATGTATTTCCCAGGGCTTTTTGATAGGTCTTACTTAGCCACAAGAGACCCCCAAAAGAAAGGCCCGCACGACCTTAAAGGGTTGTCTGACATATTGAATTTTTACGGGGTTAAAAATTTACTTTTTTTAACTTTTTTTATTTTCGCGTGGTTACAGGCTAAAAGCCATAATTTGCAAACTTCAAGTTTTAGCTTTTCTGCAAGTGGGTAAAATTAATTTCAGTCAGTGTTCAGCCATGTGGCTTTTTTGTAGTATAAAAAAATTAGTGTAGCCGCCCCCCTTTCGCGGGCCTAATCTGTCAGGATGCTTGGGGGAAAGGGTTGAGCTGGTGTCAAAATAGATGATTCAGTAAATTTACGGGGTCTCTTTTTGGGTTTTTATTAGTACCATCAAGAGTTTAATCAAAAATGTTATGTTAAAAGATGTCCCAAAGTGATATAAGAATTTTTGGTATGCACTCGTGAGATAATACTTTACTGGCTCGACTAAAACGTTACAGACTCGAACCGGTCCCCGGGGTACGAGGGTTTGCCCTTTGCACAACTACCGTGTTCTAATACGCGTGGCCCCGTTGCGGGCGTGTGACTGCTTGGTAGATCTTAATGTGTAAACCGCGATAGTCCAAATAAAAACCCTTTATAGTTCAATTCACCCCAGTGGCGAGCAAAAACGGGGACAATTTTTTTTAGTTGTCAAGTTCTTTCCTAAGTTTACTAGTCACCCCAAAAGGGGTAGCTAGCCAGTTTTTTCAGTGTTTTTGGTTCAAATTTTTTTGGTTTATTTTTAAATAAAATCCAAATCTAGGGCGGGGGTTTACTTGATTTTATGCCCCCTTTTTTTTCATCCAGGTTACCTGCATATTTACTCTAATAAAAAAGAGATTTTTAAGGTATGATTTAGATTAAATTTTTCATATTTGGTGAAGGAGTTGGAAAACACGAAGATTTTTTAAAATATATCAGTCAATAGCTTGAATTCAAAAACCCTACCCGTCATTTTTAAACCCGTCTATGCGAGAGTGACGTTTTACGTGTATTTATTGATTTGAATTTATAGATTTCTAATTAAAAAACCTACTAAGGGTTAAAGGGAAATGAAAAACAGGATAAAAATAAATCAGAAGTTTTTTAAGTTTAAAATTTTTTTTTATATGAGGAAAAGGGTTGGGTTTATTTATTGTCTTAGATAAATTAACTATTTATAATATTGCTTTTACAAATCTTTGGACACGTCTGGAGCTGTTAAATTTTGAGTAACATTAAGGGGTTTTCATTGTCCAATCTGCGACAGTTACCTGCGACTGGGCATCCTCAGTTTGAATTTAGTCTGGACACGAGAATTGGTGGGAAGTGTCGCGGGGACGGGGTGGGTGAGCAGTGCTTGCAACTAGAGCCGCAGCAACATTGCATAATTGTTTGTTATTGAATGTTGTGTATTAATCTATTTAAATGATGTTACACAACGAAACTGGAGGTACTCAGACCACTTGCAGGATGTTTAGCTGGGAGTTATTTTCACAACATCCCAAACTAACGATTTAAAACATCCCCAAATACTGGCCCGCCCCTACACGTAACAATGTTCATCTTTGTCGTTTCCTTCTGGTGTACAACCACATTAAATTTTTTCCGACTTTAATATT
The DNA here is from genome assembly GCA_039000515.1 of Timema cristinae. Taxonomy (NCBI): domain Eukaryota; kingdom Metazoa; phylum Arthropoda; class Insecta; order Phasmatodea; family Timematidae; genus Timema; species Timema cristinae. The sequence goes on from JBCFYV010000223.1 coordinate 53,043, forward strand.
TGTTTAGCACCGGTCTTACTACCCGTTAGTTTTATACCCTAATTATTAATTACACTAATGGGTAATTTAATTAAATATACCCCTATTTGCGTGAAAGAGCGGGGGGAAAACCCTTTAGGAAAAACGCCCTCAGTACACCCCAGGGTCAAACCACGATCTCCCTTTATCGGCTTTAGTCTTTGTCGTTGACGCCTTAAACCATACGACCACCAAACCCAGGTGGGTGTATTAGTCCCCAGATGAATGTTTATGTAAAATAAAAAAAAAGATAAAAATAATCACCCGGAATGCAAGGGGTTTTTTATCTCCAAAATTGTTAAAATTCGAGTATTTGGTGTTTATGTTTTTTTAGAATGCATATGATCACCTGCGGTTAAATTGAGACAGATTTTAATTCTTAAGAAGATACAAGATGAGTTGTATTGTGACATTGGTTTTATACCAAGTTAAACTTCAATACTATTTTAACAAAAAGTGAAAAATTGGGAATTAGAAAAATTTACATTTGGGTAGAAATGTTATAGTCAGGTTTTAACTAGCGCCGAAAAGCATCAGGGGGTTTTCATGTATTTATTTTTTGCTTGTGAATTGCCGTGACAATTATTTGCTCTCAATTATTTTGGGATAAGGTTTAAATCAACAAAGTGTAGGTGGATACTTACACGGCACCCTGTATTCTCCAACCAATTACTTTCCTTCAACTTATTTATGAAACTTGCCCAAAAAAACCTACACACGTTAGAAGTGGTCCTATCTGCCGTGGCCTAAGGGGTGGGGAAAGAGGAGAGGATTACTAAAAAACGGTACACAGGACCAGGGGGAAATTGATTATACGGTCTCTACCTGGGGAAAAAACCTTTATTCTCTCTTGTTAAATCCTTCTTTGCGATAAATTGTTTGTGAATCCAAAAATACTAAGTTATTTTAGTACTAATATATTAATAATAGTAATGTTCTCAATAATATAGGTATGAATACGTTTAGTCAAATATAGAAAATACTAAACGTTCCCAAATTAAATTTAAAATTCAACATGTAATACAAGGAAACAAAAGGCCCCCTTAATGAAAGCGGTTTGTGAATAGATTTTTTTTTAAATTCGAGTCAAGTTAAAAGTGCAAGAATGTTTTTTGGTTGTGGGCGCGTGATTATAAATTAATCCCCCAAAAGTTCTGTAGCGTTAGTAAATTTGTTGGGGTTCATTAATTTCTCTACTTAAGTTTGATATGAATAGGTGTTTGTTAATAGTCGAATTGCTTCCTTTTGGGTAAAAAGAGAAACATTGGGTGAATTATTTAAGTACGTGTTTGGTCGATCGAATGAGACACTCAGTTTTTGCTCTAATTAAAAATTGAGTGATTTTCGGGGTAGATATTAGTTTTTTGAAGGAAAATTTAAAGAAATCTATGATTTCTTGAACTTATTAATTTAGGTTTGAAATAATTAACAAGTTTTATTTTTTAAAAGATTATTTTTCCCAAATTTTAAACTATTTGGGGCCTTTTAAATGTTATACAAGAGTTATTTTTTTTGACTAAAAAAATTGTTTTATATTTAGGATATTTTCAGTAGTAACTTATTGTTTTAACACCGTTTTTTAGGAAACTATCGCCCCAAATTCAGTATAGCACGCACTTGAGGGTCTCAGTCTGATTGAAAGCCCATTCCATTTGGCCTAGATAAATATCTTTTCCTTTTTTAATTTTTGAGCGCCGCATTTTGAGTGTTTTAAAATCTGACTATAAAACTGCATTTTGGGGAAGGGTACCGAGGTGAATCGTTTAAGGTCAGTCGTCGCTTACCCCTGTAGCTCAGCGATTCCTAACCCTTTGTTTTCCCCCACTTTCCAGTACAATAAAGGTATGTTTGGGGAAAACACCTGGATTGAGTTGGGGGGAGACTAGAAAACCATTTAGAAAAAAAAACCGGCCCCGGGGTTAAATTCGTTTCCCGTCCGGAAAATCCGTCCAACACGAGAGTGGGCTTTAGACATGCAATGACTGATAGGATCCTAAGCTCTTGGTGTTTTTAAAATTATTTTCGTGAAATAAATTTGGAAAGTTAAAAATTGGTACGAATTACACAGGCTCAAAAAAATCTTTTTATATGTACTATGTATAGAAATTGATTCTAGCAAACCTCATTTTTCAAACCCCTGTTCCAAAATTTACCTCGCCCGTGATTGGTTTGTTCCTTTCTGGACAATCATCACAGAACTCCACCTTTTGTGGTTTTTTCTTCCCTTTTTAACGTGGCGGGTTTTTATTTGGCTTTTTTTGTTTTTTTCCCACCCACTTTTCCCCAAAGGTTTTTCGGATTTTTTCCCCGGAAAGGGAAATGTGGGGGGTTCTAAATTGTTTTGAAAATTTTTGGGGTTTTGGGGGGTTGGGAGGGGGGGTGTTTGATTTTTATAGGGGGGGGGGGAATTTGTTGTTTTGGTGGGATTGAGGGGGATGGGTTTGGTGTGTTTTTTTTGATTTTGGGTATTGGGTTGGGAAATTTTTTTTTGGGGGGGTTTTAAATTAAATTTTTTTTATTAAAATTATTAAAATTTTTTATTTTTTTTATTATTTTTTAAATTTGTATTATTTTTTTCTATGATTATTTTAAAAAATTTTGACAAAAATTTTTTAATTAAATAAAAAATTAAAATTAAAATTTTAAATATTTTTAAATTTTTTGAATTTTTTATAATTTTAATTATTAAAGGGATTTTATTAAAAATTAGTAGAGGGGATTTTATTAATAATTTTTTTTTTATTATTTTAAATTTTTAATTTTTTTTATTAAATTTTTATTAATTATTATTATTTTTTTGTATTTTATTTTATGAATTTTTATTTTATTTTTTATTTTTCTTTTTATTTTTAAGTTTTTTATTTTTTGTTTTTATTTTTTTTTATTTTAAAATTTTTTTTTATTATTTTATTTTTTTAATAAATTTTAATTTATTAAAATTAAAAATTCTTAAACTTTTTTTCATATTTTTTATTTTTAATTTTTAAATTTAAAATTTTTAAATTCTATCTACAATTTCTACAACAAAACTTTACATAAATACATAATACATACATAATACTATACATAATATTTTATACTTACTACTACTACATACATACAAAATACATCTATACATACTTATAAAAATAATTTTAAAATACAAACATACATACTAAATACTCAAAAACTACTACATACAACATACTACATACATACATATACATACATACATACTCTACTTTACATACATAAACATACATACATTTAATAATACATACATACATACATACATCATACATACATACATACATACTAATCATACTACATACAAAACAAACATACATACATACTTTAATAATACATACAAAATACCATATTTTAAACATTCATACATAATACATACATAAATACTACATACAAAATACTCATACATTACATACATAATTCATACATACCAAAACATACATACATACATACATAAATACTTTTCATACATACTCCCTCTCTACATACATACATCAACATCCCCTACATCATACATAATACATACTACATACATCTTTACATACTACATAAAAACATACATAAATACATACATACTCATTACATCATACATACATACAAATACATACATTTAAAACATACATACATACATACATAACAATACATACATACTTACTACATCCCATACATCATCCCTATACATACATACTTACATCATAATACATTACATACATACATACATTACATCATATCTTTCAAAAATAAATACATACATACATAAACATACATTTCATACAAATACATAAAAAAACATTACATTTACATAAATACATACATAATACATACATACATACTTTACATACATACTAATCATAATACATACTACTACATACATACATACTACATACAAAATTTACATTTTTTCATACATAATAATACATACATACATAATAATACATAAAATACATACATACAAACAAAATTTCATACATACTTAAAACATACATAATACATAATCATATACTACATACATACATACTTACATAATATTTTATTTACTACAAAAATACATACTTTACATACATTACATTCATATCAAATTACTTTACATACATACATACATAATACATAAATACTTCATACTTTTTACATACAAATTACATACATAATACAACTACTAATACATACAACAACTTACATACATCCATACATACATACATACTACATACAAATAATCATAATACATAATCATATTTTACATTCATACAGTTTTGATACTTCGTAAGGAACAACTATCTTAATGTATACATACACTTTTTTGCGTCCGACTGGTTTGGTTGTTTCGAAACATAACCCCTATATGAATTAAAAAGATCAAAAAGCTTATTTCCTTCACAAACCAGATTGAACTAGGTGAGTTTTCCCCAATCAGTTTTTAAAAACGTTCACACTTCACTAAATTTTATACTACTTGTGTAAATTTCCCATAGAAATGGGAAAAAAAATGATACACTTATTTTTGAATCAATTTTGTATTTGGCATATAATACAGTATGATACAATGTTTCCTACAGCTAAAAATATAGTTTCTTACAAGAATATACAAAAATTTCAATACAATGTAGCCCAAATGCGTCTAGCCTGAGGCCATGCATGGGATACTAGAAATGAAAAATTGTATATTAAGTATACAACCATGTAGGGAGATTGATTTTTGTTTTGTTTTTGCATTTGTTGCGGGTCAAAGGTTTTGATCTCAGCATTTAAAAAGTTTCTTTAAACTATGGCTTATTTTTTTTAAAAATTAGTCTATTATTAAAATGTACCTTTTAAAAAATTTTTACTATTTTAATTATTTATTTTATTTTTAAATTTACACTACAGATTTAAGCCCCTGGTGGTCTTCAATTTAAGAGTACCTTATTCTAAACATTGTTATTCTAGATTTACCTAGAGAGTATAAATATTGGGGACTTAATATTAAAAAATATCTAATAAATACTAGTTTTGTTACGTTTTGTTAGACATTAGATGATCAATATTAAATCAATCAAAACAACACTTTTTATATTATATATTTTCTGAGTCATAACTAAAATTATTGATCAATTTAAATTCTTTCTTGTTCAGTGATCTTAATTGTTTTTTCAAGCGGAAAATGCATATAAAAATGTTTTTTTTTCAACCTCGATTTAAAATAAATTTTTCCCAATGGCAATGCTTATGATGTATGCTTGTATGGTGGGTGTGATATATTATATTCAAATGGCTTTTTATTTTTAAATGTGTACTTATATGTGAGTGTTATATAGTTGGCCCCTTTAAAATAAAATAAATAATTTAAACGTGCCAATTTCGTTAACACCAAGAAATTTTTTTTTGTAGTTTAATCTATTTGGTTAAAAAGAAAAAAAATTTACGTGTTTAACAAAAGTAAACACACTAAACTTTTTGTGAAAAATTCTCACTAATTAAAAGTAATTTCAAAAAAATAGCTTTTAGAAATAAATATTTATATTTTGACAAAAGGGTAAATATCACGTGAAATTTTGACTTCATACATAAAAGATAAATTGCTCCCAAGCGAAAAGTTTCAAGTAATTAAATTTTAAAAAAGTATTCATTAATTAAAACACGACTAATTTTAAATAGAAAAAATATATTAAATTTTTCCTTAAGGCTAGGATAGGAATAGATTAAGGACGCTTTTCCCCCCAAATGCAAAGGGCCCCACAATGTAATATACAACCAAGAAACGACTTGTTGCTGACGATTCAATTAGTGGGTTGGATTAATTATTAGAAAATTAGCTCGATTGACAAGTCTAAAACAACTTCGAGTTATTAAGATAAGATTATTGGTTTTTATTAGCAAACATGCGACCTGTCCCAGGTAAACCACTTTGCCCTTTCCGATTGTAGGGTGTTAGAATGTCGACCCCATTTAAGGCTACTTGGTATAATTGAGTTTGAGTTATTTTTACGATGTTTTTTGTTTAAGTTTGTTTTTAATTCATGATTGAAAAATTTGTTTAGAAAGTGCATATTTTATCTTCAAAATAAACGAGTTAGTTTGGTGAAAGGAAAAATTTGTCTAACATCTTAGCTCAGTCGGTAGGTGTTTTTTAAAAGACCCAAGGGTCTCGGGTTAATAACTGCAGAGGGAAAAATTGTATCATTGTGTATGTGGGTTACCCTTTTATAGAACGAATAATGGTGGGGATGGATATCTTTTGTTCTGATTTAAAATCGTTTATTAAGTCTGTTTTGTTAATAGCGGTTCAAAAGTCCACGATAAATAAATTAAAAAAAGGTCACAAAATAAAATGGTAATTTTTAGGGCCTAATGTAAATGTAAACTACCCAAAATTTTAAATCATGCGAATGTGTGAGTGTTTGGCTAATGTGTCAAAACCATAAAATAATAATAATTAAACAAAGCCCGTTTCGGGGGCCGCACGGCGTACAATGGACTAGTCTGCCTTTTGATGGGGAGTCGGGGTGTTATCCCGACCGGCGTACTGGGGATGTTTTTCCCTTAAAATGTTGCACCGGGGGGGGGGGGGGGGGGGGGGGCACAAACAGGACGAGCAAATAAAAATGAGGGAAAACAAGGAAGGTTGGAGTTATGAAATTTTAATGATATAATATACAAGATCAAAGGACATATAAGCATATTGCACAAAATCTCAGCAAGTATTTGTCATATATGCTTACAATGATAAGGGCGCGTTGCCAAAGCCTAGGCCAACGGGGGGCGTGAGGCCCCGGAAAACAACGCAGAACTACAAAGCTACGTATAAACAATGTTTAAAAAACTAGGTAAGTTGGCCGGCAGGTTTAGTTGTAATCAGGAAAGTTCTGTTCTTTTATATTAGGAGCCTGCACAACGCTACAACCTTTAACGGGTAAAAAAAACAAGTCTTAAATATACAACACATACGGGTAGTCCGGGAAAGGGACGCGTCCCACTGGTTGCACCTAAAGGGTGACCATTTACAACCTTACTTAAATAAAAAAACTAATGACTGCCGAAACCGGCCCGAGGGGCAAAGGCGGTCACGTCCAGTGTATCTTAAGAGGTTACAAAATTAAATTAAGAATCAACCAGGGGCCAATCATGGATATAAAATGCGACCCATTGGTTAACTACCCAACTCAAATATAGGCCCATGACTTGTAAAACCAATTAGGCCCGGGAATCGGGTTCCCTATAACAAGAACTATCGCCTGCCCTGGCAAGCTACCCAATAGGCACCTATGGTCACATGTACGAGCCGTGGGGTTTTAAAATTTTTAACGTGAGCCCGGCCATTAAGGACCAGTCTCTAGGGGCGAGAGGCGCGCTACACCCAAAATGTATAAGTACCTTGCTTTCCTAATAAGGAGAGTTACTCTCAGCCATCCTATTAAATAGCATACAATGAATCATAACCGGTCTTTAGAAAAAAACGTAATATTCCTCTCTCTTCTCTAATGATTAATTATCTAATATCCTGCGAGGACATAGATAAAAACCAAAGTTAAGTTTTAAACTTGGAGCTTACCGAGAGTCAAGCCCTTGAAAATTGGTTGGCCCCGCGACTTCCCTTTTGTCCCAAAGGGCCCCTTTCCCTTGACCGCGGTCCTTTTTAGATTATGTAGATTCGTAGACCAGAGTAAAACGCGTGGCCCGTTAGCGTGGTGGAGGGTTTTCCCCAAACGTCTCCGACGTGTTCTGCCCTTCTTCAAGCAAGCAGGCGAATATATAGTTGGCAGAGCCCCGTGGTGAATTGGTGCGTGGAAGGGAAAGTGGGGTCTTCCCGGGGCTTCTAGGAAATAAGGGGGATCTTCCCCAAGCTTCTAGACGGTCGAGGGACGTGGGCGTGGCCGCCCTGAAACAGTTAGTCAGTTTGAAATCGTGGGGTCGAAGGGAGCTTCCTCGCTTTCTTTCTGTGTTGTGTTAATAGCTGGGGCACCAACTCTGGGGTTGACTCGGGCAATAGTTTTGTAAACGAGACATATATTTATGGGCGAGGCATTTAACATTAGTTTGTTATTGTTTTTTTGATAATATGCGGCACTAACAGAATATAGTTCTTTTTTATTCGCTACTTTTGAAAGGGGGCTAAAGCAAAATTTAGCCCGTTACAATGTTTTCCTTATCTTAAAAAAAACGCGAGTACATTTCTATACATTCAACCCTAAACTTCTCTACACTTTTAGTTATTAGTACATGGCGTTTTTAAATTTTAATTTGTAGTAAGCGCGGGGTTTGGGTCCCAGTGGGTAGACTAATTTTTTTTTCCTTTTGCTTTATGAAAATTCGGGTATATTTCCTTAAAAAAATTTTACTTCACTCTTCCGTGACCCTTTGTGTAATTTAATGTATGCGTTTAGTCCAAACGGGGACTAAGCGTGGTAAAAAATAGTTGTAAAATTCTGAAGGCCACTTGGCCAAATTCAATACGCAGCCTCCCCCGCTGGCGAACCCCAAACAAAATGAAACTGACATCTTAGTCTGTATGCCCAACCCCATGAGTAGACATTATTTAAAAAGTTAAATTTATGTTCATAAAAAAAATTATTTAGAATATTGGATCTCTTTTCTCCCTGTAAAAAATAAAGCAGACATTATTTCAAAGCAAATTTTTACTGCCCCAAATTTTTTTGAAAATCGTATACTTTACTGCTTTTACACAAAGAAATTTGGCTTAAAGAGATTACCGTTTTTTAATTAAAATCTCTGGAAAGTTTTTGTGTGGGGGAGTTTTTGGCGGAGGGGGGGAAAGGGAAGGAAGTGGCTCAGCTACCAACAACTCTAAATGAAAACTCTTCATAAGAGTGACGTGGCTTATTTCTAAGATTAATACCGACGTCTCATTTTCTCGCGCCTAATCACTCGGAAGGAAAAGCCACTTTTCTTCTTTTTCGTATTAGCTCGGCTACTTTAGTTTCCTGCTTTTTACACTTTTCCCCACCTCCAACACTTTCCCTCTACATTCCCTTTTTTAACTTTTTTTTCATTTCTCACTCTATTATTTTGCTTCATTTTTGGCTTTTATTCTTTATCTTCAAGTTATTATGACAGCACTTAGTTTAAAATGAATGGAACTAAAAAAATGTTTCCCCAATAATCTACTTAATAAAAATAATTGATTTTCACAGTAGGGATTTTTATGAATGGGTGGCTAGACCATTTGGCACTCAGTTTTAAAAATCAAAGACAAAAAAAATTGTTCAAAGTTCTTAGTAAGATAATAAATTTAAATTTAGCAATGCACAGGGAAATTATAGTGAGTGTCCAGTAAATAAATTAAATATCATCCATTTAACACAGATTAGAAAAAATTTTGAAACTTGGGATCTAGAAAACAGCGTCAGTCTCATTTTGTCTGTTTTCGGGACGGAGGTAAAGGGTTTTAGAATCCCGGGTGGTTTATTGGTTCACCACCCTAGACCCACCGCCCTTGTCTCCCTTTACTTAGTGTGGATCCTCTAAATTTATATATTCCTCGACCTTACTCCATCAGTATAAATAGCCCCGGACAGATAGAAGTAAGATGTTACGTAAAAAATTTATAATCAAGACTGTTCTTTAATTCAGAAATATTTTGCTTTTTACAGTCCTTAATCATGGGGCTCCTTCCACATATATAATCCCTTAGACCACTTTTAAATCGAGGGAGAATTTTTTTTTAATTATTAACGAAAATGTGCTTTCATTTACCTTGGGGAAGAGCCCTTTGGGGAAAAAAGGCCCTAGTTTGTAGATTTTGAGGATAAATTAAAAATTTGGACTGAAAGAAAAAGGGGGGTAATGGGGTTTGGATGGATAAACTAGTTCAATATAGAGATAGGGGGTTTAAAGGGGGGGGGATGGATTTGAACTAGTTCAATATGGTATGGGTGTAAGGGGGGGTTTGGACGTATAGACAGTTCAATAGAGATAGGGGGGTAATGAGGGGTTTACCCAAAAAAAAGCTTTGTCAAAAAATAGGGATAGATGCGTGGGGTTTTGGGGTGGGGGAAATTAAAATAGTTTAAATAATGATAGGTGGCGTACTTTTTTTAAAAATTTCGGCAGTGAACCTTCGCGTTCCCCAAAAAACCCTTGGGAAGTGGGAAAACGTAGGGAAATGTCCTTATTTCTAGAGACAGTCTGTATAACTTTAGGGATACTTTTAAATTAAAAATTTCCCCCAAACCATTGCTAGAAGGGTGGATGAGAAATTTTTCTAAACAATAATCAACCCCTTTCCCTTTAATGACCCTATAGTAATTAACATTGCTTATGAAAACCCCGACCATTTTTTTTACCCGGTATTGTTTTTAGAAGAAGTTAATTCTATTCAATCCGACGGTTAATGTAGGGTAAATTATCACATAATAGTTTTTAAAAATCCAAATTGGAAACAAAATTTTTTTTTTCTCTTCATTAATAATGTTTTAAATTTTGTTTAGTTTGATTTCCATTTTTTCATAATTTTTTAAAATTGTTTATGAAATTCACCCGGGGCTTTGGGACAATATCACTTTAACAAGCTATTTATGAATGAATTTACTTGGGATGTATGGACTCTTAATCACAGTTCCAATACCTTTTTATTTAAAGGGCAAGAGACTAAGTGAAGTGGTCTAAGCATATGCCTTTACTCGAATTTCAACCGTTTTTCTCCCCCATTTAATTTTTAAAATGTCAGATTACGAAACTAATGAATGTTGAACCCCTAGATGTAAATTGGGGCCTCGGATCTCTTTTTCTCATACAGCTAATTCTAAAAAAGGGGGAAAGATTTTTCCAGTTTTAGTTGTGATGTTTATGAAGTATTATTAAAACTAGTTACAAACATATGTAAAAAAAAAAGACGAAGCAAAGGAACCCATTTACCACGATAAAAAAAAACATCAGAACACTTTTAATGTTTTACAGCTTTTGATGGATAAAGGTTTTCAAAAAAAAAACGTACCTGAAGTATTGTATCTCTCGTTTTTAAAAAAATTTATAAATTTGGGGGGGTAATCGTTGGAAAAGGGGTGCTAAGAAAGGGGGTTGGAGAAATCCCGGGAACCCCTTTTTATCTTATGGTTTATTTTAAAAAACCTTGGAAAACTTGCAATAAAATTTACGAAAGGGAAAAAAATACCTCTCGTGTAACAGAAACAAATTGTTCCAAGACACAAGTCGGAATGATGCCCTTTACCAAGGGCACCAGAAAAAAGGGTTTTATCACCATCTCGAAATTAAATTAAGGGAAAAATTGTGTCCCCAATTTGGGAAGACTAATATGAACCTTCATAAATAAATTTCCCAAAACCCGGGAGAAAAATTGGTTTTACCCATTTCCCTTCTTGAAGAAAAAGAAAAAAAAAATTTTTGTAATCACTGAGCTACTGAAGGTTCTGGATTAGAAATGGGTGGGGTTTTTGTTGGAAATGTCTGTAACTTACTATATTATTCTAATTTGGGGTGGTCGCTGAAAGCGTGTAACTCAGCCCAATTATCTGGGCCCAATAAACCTAGAGCGCCCTTTTTTTTTGCTGGCTGGGTCCCCCCTCCCCTGTATTTGGGGAGTGGGGGTGGGGGATGGGCTTGGTCGTTACAGCTTTGGGTTTCCTAGGACTACCAAAACTTGCGAGGGGAGGGGAGGGGGGGACTGTATCCCTTTTGCCCCTTTTTACCTCTTATAACCACTCTCCCCTCTTTTCATTTTCACCCCCACGCCCCCTTTAACACCCCGGGTCCCGGTCCCCCCAATTTTTGTTAAAGGGGGTGGGGTTTGTGGGGTACTAATTGGCTTTCCCGGAGAATGCAATAACTGCGCCTGTAAACAGTGGAAAACAAAAAAACCAAAAAATTTTTTAAAGACAGTCTGGGGCCAAAAAAAATCAAAAACGTTAGCGGGTGTTTCTAAACCCTTTAAGGGGCTTTGCAAAAAAACCCCACTAAGGGGGACGCTTGTGTGGTAGCCATTATAGGGGTTTTTTTTGTTTTGCGCCCATACGGGCTGGAAGGTAGACCTTTTGTAGTGTGCTCTGGATTTTACTAAGCAGAAAACAGCACTTAGTGAAAGTTTTTTGCAAAACCACCTTTTAAGGTTTTGGTACAGTTCAATTTTCGAAAGACAACCCTTTTAAAAAATACTTCTTTTTTTGGGGAAAAACATCTATGAATTTTGTTAGTTAATTGTTATTTATTGGTTTTGGGGATTAAATCCTTTTAAAAATGACAGTTGAGATCACATGACTGGCGTATAATAAATAAAAAGTAGTTTAAAAACTCTTTTCTAGCTCCCAGATAAATGCCCGTCTTTAAATTACGTAAGAATTTTTTTTTTTTTTTTTTAACCTTTCGCGCCCCCCTTTTTTTTAGGCCCCCCGTGGGGGTATTTATTTTCTTCCCCCTTCCCCTTTATTCTTATTATATTATTTTTTACAATTTGGTAAATAACATTATTTTAATCCCTTTAGTTTATTTTTAGCATAAGGGCTGGTTTTAAAAAGCGAAAGATAATAAATTTTTGAATAAATTTAACTGCAGTGAATAAGGTTGTTTGCACACCAAGCAAATTAATTTTAAGGGGAAAATTTATAAAACTTTACATTTATTTTACAAATTTTTTTTTTTATTTTGTTTTTTCTATAAAAAGTTTTATGAAAAAACCCTTTCAGTAAATTTGATTCTGACCCCTTTCCTCAGCCCCCTGAAGAAAAACTAAAAAATACTGGGAAAACCCCCCCCCCCCTCAAAAACCCCTTTCGTAATTTAGGATGGCCCCCCCAAATCCTTTTTTTATTAAAAAAAAAATTAAAATGTATTTTGTTTGGCACCCAAAACCTAAAAATGACCAATGAATGAATTTTTTGGGTCAATCTTAGGATGATGGTTTTTTAAAAAATCAAAAAATCCCCAAAGCCCAATGTTTATTCAATTTTTTAGTCTTTGGCCGTATTTCCAAAAAGCCAATTTTTAGGATTGTGCAAATTACCCCAAACAACCAAAATTGAAATAAAATTTTATTAAAATTCTCGAACAAAAACCCCCCAGGCAGGTGGTTGCCGCCAACTTAAGCCCCCAAACCCCATGGGAATCAAAAAGGGCAAAGTGTTTTTCCTTGATAGGAAAACAGAACCGACAGAGATTACCCCCAAATTTTATTTTAAATTTCAGGGCCACATTTGGGAAAAAAATTGTATTTGAGCCTAACCCAACTAACCCCACCTAAAAGACCCCTATTAAAGGTTTTTTTAAAAAATTTTTTTCGTTTAGTAATCGCACAATCTAGGTTTGGTTTTTTTTTGGGTCGCTCCAACGCTAAATTTTTTAAAAAAGATCTTCGGGTTTTGGTTTAAATTTTAAAAAAAGTCCCAAACTTTAGAATGGAAACAATCTTCCCCTTGGTGTTTACGGGGGAAATTTTCGTTTTTCCCAAAATTAATTAAATTTTTTGTGTGGTTTTTGCAAAGGGTGGGTTTAAAGCAGTAAGGTTATAACCCCCTTTTTTTTTTAACTCAGAAAACAATTTTACTTGTTTTAGCCCCAAAGGGGAAAAACCAGGAAACTTTCCCAAGGGGTGTGAAACTTTTGTTTCTAAAAGGGGTAAGGTTTGTCCAAGTGTAACGCTTCAAAAGCCCAAAAGAGACACATAAAGCATAGCTTTTTAAAACGGTATTTTAAAATTGTACATCCACCACCACCCCATAGGGACCAACCCCCTCGTTTTTGAGAAGAGGGGTTTGTCACTGTTGGAAAGAAAACCCCAAAGAAAAGGGTTTAAATAAGTTTTAGAGGGTCCTTGGCTCCCCTTTTTTTTTATAAATTCCACCCTCCCCGATAACCTTATTAACCTTAGTTCCCCCTCAAATCAAGCACTATTACCTATTGATTACCTTTACTTTCTAATCCCCTTTTCTTTTTATTTATCAGATCTCTCATATATTTTTACTTACACTAATGGCCCCGCTTTTGTTTCAACGCGTTCATAGTGATCTTCAAACGCAGATGTTTATTCTGTATTTTAAGTTGATGCAGTAATTTTCTCAGCTAAAGTAGTGCCGCCTATGGTAGTTGTTGTTTTATCTCCATTTCTTGTTGTTTCCCATCTATGGTTTTTAAATTGTGGAACAGTGATACTCAAACACAATGATCCGTGATTCCAATTTTAAACCAAGGACGCTTAGATCAAATGGTGTTCCGTATCTTCGACACGAGGAATCTAATAAAGTAGTTCGCTATTTTTAGGCTTTACAAAATTAAAGGCGAGTTCTCACTCGTGTCATTATTCAAGTATTCATTTCCAATGATTCAATTTTTCATGGGATAAATGAAATTAAAGGAATTTGTTACTAGTATCAATTGTTCATGATGGTAATGATGAGATTGATGTTAGCTACCCGTTTTCAATTTAGGAATGGTTGTCGTTTAAATAAATGTCACGTTATGTGGTTTTGTGAATATGTGTGACAGTTATTCGCCACGAATGTTGAAAATTCTAATTAAATAAAAAAGGTTGTGTGTTGAGAGATTGTCAACAGATAGATTTCAATAAAGGCTGTTCTGACGTGTACCAGACGTCAAAAAATGAGTCTCCTACTCCCCCCCCACCTAAACTCCCACTATTCTCTCCCTACTCTCTTCCCCTCTCTAAACTTAATTTGACTCCCCCCTCCTAATACCTCCCCTCTCCTAAACCTTTTCTCTCTCCCTCCCCTCCTCTTCTCTACTGCCTACCCTACCCTAACCCTAATACTCTCCTCCCTCCCCTTCTCTACTCCCCTCCCCTCTCCCCCTAACTCTCTCTCCCCCCTCTATCCTCCCCCACTTCTCACTAACCCCTATATTTCCTTCTACTATATTCTACCCCCTAACCACCCTCTCTTTACCCCTCACCCCCTCCCCCCCCTAAATATCCCCTCCCTATCTCCCTCCCTTTCCTATCTTCCCTCCTTTTTCTCCTCTACTCTCCTCCTATACCCTTTTCTCCTCTTATCCACCTCCCCCTACCTCCCCTACCCCCTAAAACTACTTTCCTTTCCCTCTCTCCTTACCTATCCCCTCCCCTACCTCTCTGCCCCATCACTTCCCTTCCCCCTCCCTCTTCCTAATAACTCTATATCCTCTCTCCCTCTCCTATCCTAAAACCTCCTTAACCCTAACCCTTTCACCTTCTCCCCCATAAACCCTCTGCTAACTCCTCTCCCTACCCTCTCCTAACCCCCCTCATCCCCCTCCCTACCCTACTTTACCCTACCCCTTTAACCTCTGTCTCCTCTACCCCTCTCCTAAAAAATACCTCTTTTCCCCTCCTCCCCTCTCCCCCCCCCCCCCCCCTCTTCCCCTCCCCTCCCCCCCCCCCTCTCTACCCTCTACTTCTCTCCTTTCTCCCCTCTTTACTACCTACTCTACTGCCTCCTAAAACTTAAATCCTGCCTCTACCCCTTTCCCCCCTCCTAAACTCCTTCTACCTTAACCCCTAATACCACTCGATCCCTCTCTTTCTATTCCCCCTACCTCTCCCTCCTCCCCCTTAACTAACACTCCCCCTCCTACTCCCCTCTCCCTTCTCTAATCTACTAACCTGTACCATAAATCCCCCCTCCTCCTTACCTAACCTCTATCCTAAACCCACCCCTTAACCCTCCCTCTAAAATCCTCCCTTCTCTGTCTTTCACATTCCTAAAATCCCCCCTTAACCTCCCCCCCATCCCCCTCCCCCCTCCTTCTACTAACTTATACTCTAACCCTCACTCTCCTCACGTCCCCCCCCTCTACCTCTTTCCCTACTCCTACCCTGTTAACTAAACCTTCTCCTTACCTATCTACCTTTTGTCTTACTTCCTCTCCTCTCCATCCCCCCCTTTCTACTATTTTCTAAATTCTTCCTAAACCCCCCCATTCTTATTTGGGTGGAATAACCAATATTTTTGAGATTATGTATCAATACTCAAGGTTGTAAGTCCAAGGTCGCTCTAGTTGGCTTGTAATACGTTTTAAATTTAAAATGAATCTTTACATTTCCTTAAAGAAAAATAAATTCAATATTTCTTGTACACACTGTTCTTTTCTCATTGTTTAATTTCGTCTTCTTTTTTTTCAATAATAAAACCATTATAAATTGAGGGAGGCGGGGGAAACTATAACTATTTTTCACGTTAGTGATCAATGGCGTTAATAAATGATTCAGTTTAATGGAAATTAGAAGTTTTTCCCTGAAATTCAATTTTGTATTCATTTTTCAATAAATAATTGAAATGTGAATTGATAAGGAAAATGACACGTGTGGAATGGCTCTAAAACCACCGTAAATAGTACTCCAAATGTTTAAAATTATGTTTTTTTTAGGATTTTAATCATTTATGATTTGGATCTGTGATACAAAAACGCGAAGGAAAAGTAGGCCCGACTAATACACAATGTCATAAATTTGACCCGCTAATAAAATCTAGACACAGGTTTTATTGCCTCCCGGGGATAATTAATTTTGAAGGATTATTTATCTTCTCTATACAAAAATACCTTTGTATTCTACAATGTTGGTTCTAGTAAAATAAGAGAGAGCGTAAGGGTTCTGGCCGTTTCCACGTGCTTAAGTAAGTGACTGTATGTAACGGGCTAGGCTAGTATTTTTTTTTAACAGATTAGAATTAAGTTGCCAAAATTGTAATTAAGCCTTATAATTTATTATATTATTTTAATATTTTTAAAACGTTTTTTTACTAAAAAAGTTATATTAAAATGTACTCACTCGTAGCGTCAAGTATTAATTTCTCGTCAAGCCTATAATGTTTATAATTAGCACATCTACGTCCTCCTCCCAATTTCAGAGGGAAAGGTTTTTTATGGTATCTAGTTACTAGATATACTTTTCATTATTCATTCGTTCGGGCATTTTTTGATACTGGCAGCTGTCACATTTTTAAGAGTACTATATTTTCACACACCTATAAAATAAACACACGCGTAATATAAGTAAAAATCTCTGATAAATTTCTGACCCTATTATATTTGTCATTTTCTAAAAAGGGCCCTTCCTTTGAAAAACTTCCGCTGTTATATTTACTACCCTTATCACCCTTGGCCTTGCCCACATATCTTTTATCATCTCCATACTCCATATTGTTACTTCATCTTACACTCTCATGTCCTTATTCACTGTAGTAACAGTTTTTTACGCGCGGACGTTTTTATTTTTTTAAAACGTACGTTTCAGTATTTGCTCCAATGGAACGAGGTCCAAAGTCCCATTATTTAAGACCCAGGAAAAGTCCATTAGGGCTTTTAAACCGCATTAGTATTCACGCAACCATGTTCTTGTTTCATCTAACTTAGCTACTCCGCTAGGTTAACGGAAAGTACGGGACAAACTTGAGGGAAACACTTTGTCTCTGTTTAACGCAAGATGTCCGCCCGAAAAAGAAACCAAGAGGTCGTATCGAGGTCGGTTTAAACTTCAGCTGAGGACCCTTGTTCCTTAGCTAGGTTAGTCTGGGTCACACATTTTATATGATAGAAAAAACGGGCCGGTAGCGTTGACCAACTTGCTTTTTAGTTGTCAGGACAACATTCATTATTGGAACATTAGTTTTTTCTTGTCAAAAGCAACCATTGTTAGTACATTATATATTTTGACGTATGCATTAAATGAAAGTATACACCACATAGTGGGCACTTTAGATGTTAGTAGCATCGTCAGTATGATTTTGTTCCTCAGGATGAAAAGGTCGTGCCCCCCCCCCCCCCCGTCTGATTTTTCGAAAAGTAGCCTTCGTATGAGAAGACTTTATTCCTTAAATTCTAAATGATTCCCAAATTGTTTTCATTAAAAATGCGGGTAAATTTCCTCTATATTTTATTATCTTTCTCATCCCTAATCTCAGTGTAGTTGAAATAACTTTAATAAAGTTTCAAAAATGGTGGCCGACTACATAATAGTTTTTAATGTCACATATCTTAAATGAAGCCTTATGTAGTAAGAATAATTCTTTTAAAAGGTTTTTTTATAGCTGACGTTAACTTCGTTTAGGCTCTGACCCGGTTACCGGAGACATTTTACTCTCCCATTATAAGGTTAAGCACCTGGCCTAACTACGACTTTAACCAAAGTTTATAGGCACTATAGGATATGTTGCCGGAGGAAATTGTATCCACAATTTAGCGTGGATTTAGAGAGAGAGTTTGGCCTTGGCGTACATCTTAATTGCATTCTTGGTTTTTTCTTCCCTCACCCTCACACTACCATGGCTTATCATTTACCTTGGCTCCATTTTATTTTAATCTTTTCTAAATTACGTTTTTAACATTTATGGGGGCTTTTATGGACCTAAAACTACACATAATGTTGGTACGTTTTCTAGGGTGCTATAGGATAACTATCAAAAGCTCCTTTATACTAGATATATATGATTTATATAGATATATATATATATATATACTATTTAAACATTCAACAAGCCTTTACTACATATTTAAGTTACTTAAAAATATGCACTAAAGACTTAGTAAATTAAAATCTTTATTAATTTCAGTATATTCATTATAGTTGTTGTTAAGGAGGAATATGATTATATTAAAGAACGTTACTATAAAATGTTACATGTACTTAAAATTTATTGTATAAATTCTTTGGTTTAATATGGAAATCAAGATTAATAATTAGAAACTTTGCGTGATAAGCTCCCCTATAATATTTTTCTACAACGTTTCCTGCTGTGTGTTATTTATATTTTATTTTGATCTATTTAACCAAAGAACTTTTATACCATTCAATTTAAGTAAGTGTAAACATCAACTATGGTGTTTATTTTTATAAATTTATTATATTTTAATTTCTCCTGTCTCCCTAATCTCACCGAAGAGGGAAAACTATCACAGTAGGGAGTGAGGAGACTTATTCACACTACTGACGACCACTATGGTGGAAGGTTTCCCTCACCTCAACACTTTTCCTCCCCTTCCGCGGCGTTGGGACTGTGGGCGCAGGGCTCTATCTCTCTGTCTCTCACGCTCCTCCTCCTCTCTCTCTCCTCCCTTCTCGTCTCTCCCTTCTCCTCTCTCTCTCTTTCTCTCTCTCTCAGTTCTCTCTCTCTCTAACCCGCTCCCCCGTGTGAGAGGTAGGGGAGTTTTTTTTTTTTGGTTATATAGACCTCTTTCCCTCGAAAAAGTTTTTTTTTCAGAGCAGTCTGGGGGAAAACCATAATATCTTCCTTATTATAAATGATCTTTTTTCTGCTCTGAATTTGAATAGAAATCCATTACCCCTTTATTATAAAAAGAACTTTTTTTAACCAAAACATCGGTCTTTATATGGAATAATCATTTATTTCTATGTAATGTGATCAAGAACTTAAATAAATTAGTACAACTTTTTTTTTTTATCGAGTATATTTCCTTAAGAATATGATTGATTACCATACATTCAGACCACCATATAATATTAATCTCTTTCTTCTCTCTCCGGAGAAAAACATATTAGTCTTTTCAACTCGATGCATACAAAATAGTCCTCTTCTCCCTAAAGTATACATATATGTTTTTCAGGTTTGTCTGAACCGTCATACATTCATTAGAACGCACACTCGCGAACGACTTCACCACTTGAACAGTCCGTACTCGCCTTCAACCTAGATATATCAGTTCCTCTCTGTGAAGCGTTTTTTTTTATTTTGTGTTTTTTTTTCCTTTTTTAAGCGACCTCTGTACCGCGCACCAAATGTTTTTACCGGAAAGTTGTTACTCTGCCACACATAGTCTCTAGCGTTTATGATGTTCGGTCTTCGTCTTCATCTCGCTGACCTCTTCGTCCCATTCATAGACGAAGGACGTTGTTCCGTTCGATACTTTTCAAGTTCGGTACGATGCTCCTTCTTGACACGATCGAGTTTCTCACACTCGCTACGATCCAACTACGGCGGCACAAAGCATTTTTTACTTCCTCAACGAATTGTCCCTCGAGGACATGTGATAGAACCGCGTTTCGGGATGGATGACTTGTTCTCCCATTCTGGACTTTCTCTGGAGAATTTGCGGCTCATATTCCTTCGAGATTGTTAGGTCGGGGGCCAAAGCGTTCTCTAGATCACAGTGTTCGACAGATCTAGACTGACTCTATTCCCACTATTCCGGGATATGGCATCGAGCCAGTAGTGCACGGAAAGACAGAACTCGCAAGCACTCGCACTTTTGTAAAATTTTCACGGCACTTTCTTGCGATTGTGGGTATTCTCTACATAACCACCGTTCGAGAAACTTTTAATATCGCTCATGTCCTCAAGACGATAATACACCCAAACTGCCTAAAATGTAAATGAGATACGCCTCCTCTGCTCGCAGCCCCGCCCCCACCGACTTTATACGCTCGGGTAGAGGGGGACGCGCCACCCCCCTCCCTCCTTCTACCACTATATCTTCGCTTCTCGATTCCACGAATTGTGAGGACGATACGATCGACCCTAACCATTTGACGTTTTTATATCTATTTCCAGAACGCTTTCGAGACTCTCTTCTCTACAAGGTAAACATCAGGATACGTGAAGTCTTTTCTAAGCTACCTTTAACCGTATAGGAAAGAAAAACTCCGTGATAGATTTAACCATTTCATATTTTCGAGTAGCGAAGGGTCTGGGGGGGGAAAAAAAAAACCTGTAGTCTCGACGGACCGTTACGTACGTATTTTAAACAGTTTGGTCGACCTGTTCGCGTTATAACCCTTTTCGAAAACGTCCTTTTACTTGTGATACCGAACTATATCACCCATTTAAATATGTTCGGGGTCCCGGAAATCTAGAAGATCTTGTGAAAACGTTTATAGACGGTATTGTCTCAAAGGTCCTGTCTCATCCTTGACTGTTTTAAAGACTCAACTTTTTGGGTCGGAGTGTACCTTACGGTTGATTTCGTTCCAGTAAGGAATCGTATCATATCGATACATCGATAAGTGATCTTTTTAGCCTGTGAAACTCCTCCACATCATGTTCTTGAGAGTACTGATTCAATCGTTTCCACGACACTGACCTTGACGTTGCTGTATTGTAGAATAATGATATGATTCTCTTATGCAGCGTTTTTGAATTCCACGTTTGGTAAACTCTGTACCAGTTATCCGTTTGGATGATGGAACGTCAAGGGACTGGTTGACCTTTGTCGGTCACCTTTGTCGTATGGAGGAGGAGCATTGCCAGCTACGCTGACATTTCATTACCGGTCTTTAGTCCTTGACGGTGGGTGAGTTGCGGGCCCTCCAAGACTCTTGGAATACCGTCTCCGATGACGGTGAGAAGGGAACTTTGAAGCCCTTATTCTAGATACTGAGTAGGGTATATCTCCACAAGATCAGGGCCTGGATAGGAGCTCGGTTCAACGCTCGTACGCTAACATGTCTTCGAGGGAGGAAAGGAAAATAGTCTTAACTAGGAAGATGAATCGTTTCGCAGCGCAATCTCCCACTTGACGCTGAGGACATGATTGTGGAATAAAATACCGAAGAGGATGAAAGTCTCTTTATACGATGATTCCGGCCTCGCGTTAGTTCCTCAATTGATAGAACGGAAATCTCGGCGTTCTCGTTGACGCGGGAATTACTGACCGCCCCCTCGGTAGATGCTGTTTCACAAGAGTCGTAATCGGATCGGCCAGTTCGTTAGGATCGTCACAATAGCTATAATCGAACACTCTACCTGGTCTCATATCTTGTATGAAAACCTCACCCTCAAGCTCTCCCTCAAACACTAGGTTTGATGATAACGAATACTTTTGATCCAGCTCGCATCTGATACGAGGCGTTACGGCTCGTTTCTCAAACCGAAACGCACGCTCGTTTATCGTCGAGCATAGAATTTGTATAATTTTCAGAATTCGTCCTTAGGTATAATGGGGCGGGTGCTCTTCGGTAGGAGGTAGTTGTTAATAGTCTTTTTCCCTTCGAGTGTTATTACGGTATCGTACTTTATCAGTTAGGTGTGTTCGTATACGTCTCTCCCGGTTGACGTACGATACGGCCTATCTCCGTGATCTTGGTTTAGAAGATAGAGTCACCTTCTATGAAGGACTCCGTAGGTCTTATACGGGGATTACAAATGCGCGTGTAGATGAAATAAAATAAAAAGTATCCAATAGATGGTTGCTTATGCAACTCTCGAGGTTAAAGGTTTTCCGTCTCCTCTAGTTCTCGGGTTCGGCGAGCGCCTTACGCCATCTTGTTTAGGAGGATCCAGTGATAGTTTTGACGTTTCATTCGCGACGGCGTTGCTCTGGTCTCGTTGTTTCGGGCATCATCGTAGTTGCTTATCTTTCGTTAATTATTCTTACTCGCTTTTATGAATCCTCTGTGAACCTTCTCGTCGACTTGAGGTAAGGAGTTGTGTATGTCTTTACCGTGAGGAAACGGTTTCATTTATATCTAAAAGTAGTAAACCAATTCTACATGGTAATAAATCTGAGACGTCGAAGGGTGTTTTTCTATCATTGAAAAGATATAGAGTCACTTTTGACACCTCGATAAAGGTGGATCCATCGATAATTTTAGATTAACAGCTAATATTTTAAAATATTTCAAGTTCCTGACCTTCGTTGGGAATAGCGATGCCCGTTTCACTATAGTCTCGGATCTTGTATAACCACGGTTTCACCCGTTGAGTCAATTTAGTGTCATCGCATCTTCCGCCAAAGGTTTCCACCCCAATCCCAAGGTAGATATTGATGAATACTTCAGATTACTGTAGAGTCTCATAAGCTCTTAGGCACGGCCCGTATGAAGGTAATGAGGGAATACCTATGGTTCCGCCAAAAAAAAAACTACCGACCACCTGCATCGTAAAGCCGTTCGGTATCTGTCCACGTTACGTTATTGTATCACCTCTCGCTATCAAATCGTTTTTTTTGGTAGTAAATGGTTCGTGTATCACGAAAGTTTCCTCTAGGTTAGAAGACATCTGAACTTAAGCGTCAATAGCAGCTTCGTTTTATTTCATCGAAGGAGACGATCTGCTGAAGGGCCAGTTTTCACGCAAACCTCACCTCCATCCTTGGACCGTCTACTTTCTCAAGTCAGCGTCTCATTTTAACTCGATTCCTTCTCAATCCTCGATTAAACGATTCCCAATCTCTCTTTGATGGACGTCCTTAACCAGGCGGTATTTTGAGGGTGACTATCAGCTCGTTTACTTATGTCTCGGCGATTATCTAATCGATATCCGTTAATACTTGTTTACAGGACATCACTTAGACGTGATGGGCCGTTCTCGACGTTTGACGATCCTCCTTTGATCTAGGCGACGTAATACCTTGAGAGTTTAGAGTGTCAGACTCGCTTCCTTCCGTCCGGCAATTGGAGATCTATATTTGTGGGAGACTATAGTAATTAGATAATATGGACGACATGATATTTCTTTTTATCGGCGTTACTGAATTATTACGTTCTTGTCAATTCGTGCCAAGGATAAAGGAATCGAACCCGATAGGTTATCGTCCTTTTATCCATCTCATGATCTATTGCACACAGCAAGAAAAATTCGTACCTTGTTGTTTTTCTTTCCAACACAGTAGAGCACCACCCTCCTTAATTTTTGGAATGTTACTATCTTGTGTTCACCGTAGATCGTCTTAGACGTGTCTCCAGATTCGTTTGTATCGTCCATCTGGATAGGATGAGAGGGATTTGCGTTATCTCTCCAACATCTGTTTTGGAATGCGCGAGTACGTCTAACATGAGATAGAAACAAGTCATGCCTTATGGGGTTACCCATACTGGAATAAATAAGCCTGTATATTAAACTTGTTTAATCGCAAGCGGACATTCGTTCGCGGTAAATAGAATACAGGGAGTCGGAGTCCCCCCCTCTTTCGGACCCTTCGGACGAAGGATAATTTCGCGTTGGTTCGGGAAATACGGCGAATATAACCCATACTTCGACGAAGCGAGAGACGAGGATCCTTCGATAAGGTTGATACTGATGGGTTGGTTTTAAAACGATTTAGAATAAACGTACACGATCTGATGGCGTAGACCGTTTTAGGTTTCTTCCAATCAGACTGTTCATGGGGCGTTGGTTTTTCACCGCCAATTCGAAGAGTCGCAGATGATTGCAGCGGTGTAGAACTAGGTTAACATACGTACCGTGTCTATGAGGGTTTGAAAGCTCAACCATCATCGTGTGGATCGGTTGTTGTGTACAGTTAAAGTATCTGTCTGTTTTCCCTATCGAGCCTGCATGTTGATTACTACATCTATATAATAGCCCCGAGCTACTATTATAAATGCGAATCAGTACGTGTCATTTGAGACGAAGAAGAGGGGCAAGAGGATTGTTGGAAAGAAATCAATAATCTACCTTTGAAGCGGCAAATAGTACACTCTGGATACCAGTGTCACTGCGGACCGGGGGACAAAGTTGGGAAAAAACGTTTTTTGAAAAGAGGTGGTATCCCAGGATAAAGAAATAAACGAGTTAGGCCGGGGTATGTAAAAAGTAAACACGATATTGCTACTCCAAGGTTAAAGATCTTGCCGGACGTCATTTACAACAGAATCGTGACTTTAATCGAGAAAGACAATCGTTGGGCGATATATGATGACTCGCACCTGCCTCACCAAGTTGGGGTGATGGAAGGGACTCAGCCGCTCGCAGTGGGCGTTCACTAACGCCGATATGAAACCTTAAAGTTCAAGATGGGTTCAGGGTCTAGAAAGGAGGAAAGAGAAAACTCAACGCCGTCAACTGCGATCCAGGTACTATACTAAACGACTCCCGTTAAAAGAAGAAGGGGCGGACATTTATTACCCTCCCCTCTACCCGTACCTTTGATCGCAGCGCTTGATGTCGTCGCCGGAGGAGCAGCCGCAGGGAATCACGATAAGGCACGATACAAAGTGCTAAGGCGGGAAGCGATACGAAAACAATTGTACGAGGCTCAAGAGACCTATATCGTTAGCTCGGAATAGCTCTATCGCCTATGGGGAAAGGGCATGTATCTAACGTCCTTACCCGGAATAAAAGAAATGATCTTCCAGATAACTACGTGTGCCCTTACTGAAACAGAGAATGCGCATACAAGTACGCCGCCGACGTTAAACAAATCCTTCTTTAGAGGAGTAGTAGTATTTGCGAGAGGCACGCTTTTCTTAGCGGTCCTACTTGGAAGATAGAGAACGCACCATCATTCTTGATGATGAGTAGATCCGATAAGTCCGCGCATTGTGGTAGGCATATAAGAAATTAGCTGTGCGTGCGGAAGATCTAGCTCGCCAGATTAGTTTCGGTTGATCTAAGGCCTCCGCCTCTCAACTATTTGTTCGTATATCTCAGGAGGAACTACCCTCACAATAATAATACTCGTAGTTAGTCAAGAGTACAGGTTTACCGTTTTATGCGGGTCATCTTTGTTTTTTAGCATTCTTAAAATACTACGCAAGTTGCGTCTCGATATTAGTAAAAATTATGTCTAATGATCGCTCTAACACTGACGGGTAGTCAGAGTTCGAATGTCTGACAGGAGACTAACTTCGCCAATAACCTGATCGGAGAAGAGAGTCGTATTGAAGAAGAAATGGGTTGACTTCGGAAAACTGATCAATATGGCCACGTTCATTCCATACTCGAACATTGACGAAATCGTAATAATAATTTTTTATTGCGACGGTAAAGAGTATACAGTCCCTCCGGGCAGCTATTGAGCTTTGAGCGTGAATTCGTTTCTTGCGATGGGAAGTCCCGAAGTATAACGCTTAACACGCTCTCGATTATCGTTGACCTTCCTGAGCACTTTAAAAAAAGAGACCTATATCACTTGCAATTATACAACCTATGTCGAGACACTTTTACCACGACCTTGGCTAACGTTTGCATCTTGCTAGGGTTCGGACTCGGTCATTACTCTGCGGGGGAAAGACGCTCCCATTTTCTACATACCGTGAATATTCTTCATCTGCGTGAATGTTGATCGCGTAGAATGTTTAGGTCTTCGCTAGCGGCGCTTACGTATAACGCGATGAGTGAGAGATCCGGTCATACCTTGCACGGATAGTTCAGCAAATGGGACCGTTTCCCGCAAGGCTATAAGATAGTGGCCAAAGGGCATAAACATATATAATTTACCTTCCGGGTAAACGAACGGAGGTGAATAGTGTCTTATCGCAGCAGTAACTTGTTTGACGATATATGAGGAGATTCATACAAAATTTAGAGGACTCGAGACGATTTTCGCTTACGATCTACATCTGAAACGAGTTACGTGGGGGAGATAGGCGAATTGTACTAGATAAAACGATGATGGCGAAAACAGTCTTTCTCGAACATTGAGAGAAATCTGGACATTTGAAAAGTATTACACCTGCTAATATAAAGTCATCTATTTAAGACATTAGGTTTAATCATTACGAAAATAATGGATGACGCCGCAGATTTATATCTGAACATTTGGGAAGTCTCCCTGCCGCTTGTTCGATACGGCCTTGAGCAAAGTTTCAGTATCTTTTCCTACGATCCTTCGTTTATATTCCCGGTTTCCGTTAGCTAACGGGAACGAGCTTAGGAAATACATTTCAACATGAAGGGTTTATGCACATACCGCACCGCTCTCCTGTACTATCTAAGGACGACTGATCTTTCTGACTACGGGAGAACCTGGGAAGTACTTCAGAGGATTGTTAATAAAGGAATACTTGCATCTTATTTTCAAGAATCGCTATGAGGATCATCGGGGTAGAGGATGTGATCTAAATCGAGGAGATGTAGGTTTGTTAGACTCTGACTTTATAAAAACTATCTATCTATATAGACCATGGGTTGGGCAGAGACTCATCTTTTCACAACGTCGGTATGGACGGTGTTTGTTAGGAGTTACACGGCCACGCATGGAAAACTGGCATCTTTGTACGTCCCCACTGCATCCAGTTTTCGTCTCATACTAGGTTTCCGCTTGATATAAAGGACTATTCCACGAATATGATCAATGTGAAATAAGAGCTGGCGCTTTGTTGTTAGATCGTCGTCAACATCGCTTACAAAAGAGGCCCCCACCTCCTGCCGCGGGGGACCGGAGGCAACCTCCCAGCTGCCCTTTAGGCTCGAGTTATGTAAAATATCTTGCTTTTCTTGACGCATATCAAAAAGACAGATGATATCAATCGTCTCAACTGCTTATTTTCATCTAAAGGAAGCGGGGAGGTTCATCGAGTACTTTCCGTACTTGGTACGGAATTGTAATCGAGTTAACTACGTACCCACATCTAATCAGCATGATTGAGGACACTGTGTAAAAAACGTCCCAAGAATTCGTTTGAATACTGAAGAGAAAAATGGAAAAACCTCGTACGTTTTGTTTTCGCGCTTCAGACCGGGCGGGCTCGGGATACAATACGTACGGCTCTTGCGATTGAAGTATTTTTTGACCCATTGAATTTACGTAATGCTAAACTCTATCTAAATTCTAACATTGTACCCTTGGAGGTTATGAAACTTGAAATTTAGACCAAGATTAATTTCTCGAAAAAAATTATACGAAGGGAAACTAAGCTAATTTTCCAGACTTTGTACTTAACGGAACCGGGCGCCCCCTCTTTTACCTTTACTTGACCCTTCTCATTTCAAGTCTCACGCACCCATCGTCGTTGTTCGACGCTTACAGACCGAACAGGAAGATACTTCTCAAGGAATCGGCAATAGGTGACGTGTCTTTATAACGTTCGAGACGGAAAAAGGGAATATTATTGACCCGGTAAATACCCAAAGGCGTTTTCTTTAATCATTCAAGACTAGAGGTGGTCCGCCTATAACCCTTCCAAGCTAAGGTGGACGTTAGCAAGATGGACATCTATAAATGTACGACAACATTGTACAATATCGGCACCTGTCACTCCGCCACCGAACGGGTGGGGGGTGGAGAAATTCCGTACACCATCAATCTATATTATAAAGGAACTGGGAGATGAGTCGGCTAACAGAGTTTCATCAACGATGTAGTGGACAAGTACAAAGCTTTAAAAAAACAACGGAGGTGTTCTGTACCTGTTATAAAAAAATGTCCGACGCTGATCTCAGCGAATGCGTTTAAACAATTTTATGTTTGATTCGGACATAACTTTTGCGATCAGACCAAGAGTGAGATGCGGTTACTGAGTAGAGTTTGGTTTATTCCGGCTTTTGCTTTATATGATATCTTGATAAAACGAGTATAAAGGGTACAATGATTTACAATAAGTTGTATTCTTGCTTCTGCCGGTCTAAGACGAGTGTTTGACACGGTCTACGAGGAAGGGGGGAAAACTACTGGACGCTTCCTAAAACGTTTCGCTTGGAGAAAAAGAAGACATTATAAAACTTCTGAGGGGGGAAACGCCCAAAAAAGAGGAGCCTATGAAAAGAAAGAAGCTGCGAAGACGAGTTGAATGGTGAACTCTTTAATCTATAAATCTTTTTCACAGCTACTTTGCAATGTAATTAAACTTTTTTAAGCGATTATTTTGATATAATTTTTTAATATTTGTTCACAGCTACTGGCAATGTATATAAAAGTTTAATCCGTATAAGGGTTTAATAATGAAACGGTAAATCTTTTATCGATTAATTACTGTATAAGTTTATGTACCCCCTCTTTCTTTGTATAAGTTCTGATTTAATGAGGCAACAACTTTTTTAACGATTTTTTACTGTATAAGTTTAATAATGTATCGATTATTAATTTTTCTTTTTGTATAGGTCTAATAAATAAAGCAAACTTTTTAACGATTCATTACTGTATAAGTTTTATTCTTTTCTTAGGAAATGTAAAGAGGCTTTTTTAAATAAAAAATAATTAAACGATTCTTATCACCTTTTCTTTTGTTTTCTTTAATCTATAAAAGGACCTAAAATTGAGTAGTTATATTTACTGGTTTACAAGGTTACAGATAAAAAATTGTTTTCACGAGGGTTGGGTTGTAATTCGAAAACTGTAGCTGGGTTATGTACAAGGGCTGTTACTCTGAGAGTTCCTAGGGTTTGTAATCCTGACTGTTAAATGGTTTATTTATGTTACCAGTCTCTCTTAACTTAGAGAGTCTGACTTGGTAATACTACGACCCTGTAGCTGGTGTTATTTGTACATGTTCTGTACTCCGAGACACGGTCCCGGGAGTTGTAATCCCGACTTGTAATTGGTTTTGTACTGGATGAACTCTGTGATCGGGTCCCAGGTTTTGTAATCCCCGAATTTGTAATTGGTTTTTATTAGTTTAACCAGTCCGTACTCTGAGAGGTCTGGGTTGTAATCCCCGACTGTAAACTTCGCCGTTATATGTACCAGGATGATACTCTGAGGAGGTCACGTGGAATTCTAATTCCTGGACTGCTAACTGTTATTGTACCAGACTGAACTCTGAGAGGTCCTGGTTGTGTAATCACGACTGTAAGCTGAGTTATTGATACATCAGAATGAACCTCTGAGATGGGGCCGAGGGCTGGCCCTCCTACAACTGTAATGGTTTTATTGTACCAGTCCCGTACTCTGAGAGAGGTTCCCGGGCTGGGTTGTAATCCCGACTGTAATGGTTACTTGTACAGTGCAGGAAACTCCTGAGAGCGTCCCAGGTGTGTATATCCGACTGTTAAGGTTTTTGTACAGTCTGTACTCTGAGAGTCCTGAACTTGTAAATCCATCTTCTGTAGATAGTTATTGTACCAGTCTGTATCCAAGAGGTCCCGGGTTGTAAGACCGACTGTAATTGGTTATTGATACCAGGCCTTGAACTCTGAAAGGTCCCGGGTTGTAATCCCGACCTGGTAAGCTGGTTTACTGGTACCAGTCTGTACTCTGAGAGGTCCTGGCTTGTTTTAATCCTGGACTGTAGCTGGTTTATTGTACCAGTCTGTATCTGAGAGATGGTCCCAGGTTACCCCCTGTAATCCGACTGTAAACATGGTTATTGTTCCAGGCTGAACTTGAGGGTCCCGCCGGTTTTGTAATTCCGACTGTATACTGGTTATTTGTACACGGTTGAACTCTCGAGAGGTCCTGGTTTTGTAAATCGACTGGTAACTGGTTTATTGTACCGCGCTGAAAATCTGAGAAGAGAGGCCCGGGTTTGTAATCCCGACTTGTATAGCTCAGTTTATTGTACCAGGACTGTACCTCTGCTAGAGGGATTCCTGGGGTTTGTAATACACCACGCTCCACTCGTAACTGGTACTTGTACCAGGCTGTGAACTCCTGAGGAGGGCCGGGTTGTAATCCGCTGTAACTGGAGTATTTGTTACCACGGCTGGAACCTCTGAGATGGTCCCGGTTTGTTAATTCCGGACTGTATACTGGGTTATTGTACCAGTCTCTTGTTACTCTGATGCGGTGCCGGGTATGTTAATCCCGACTGTAATGCGTTATTAGAGTCCAGGCTTGAACTCTGGTGAGGTCCGGTTTGTCAAATCCCTGACTGTAAACTGGTTATTGTACCAGGCGTGAAACTCTGAGGAGGTCCTGGTTTGTTTAATTCCCGCCTCGTTAAAACTCGCTGCCTCCCCCTATTGTGACTCAGTCTGTTACTCTTGAGAGGGGCCGGCTCGGGTTTTTTGTTTGTGATAATCACCGACTGGTATAACTGGGTTTAATTGTACCAGTCTGAAAATCCTGAGAACGGTTCCCGGTTTTGTAATCCCGACTGTTTAACTGGTTATTGTTCCAGGCTGAACTTGAGAACATCCGCCGTCCCGGTTTGTAATCCTGACTGTGACTGGTTATTGTACCAGGCTAACTCTGAGGACAGGGACCGGTGGTTGTAATCCCGACTGTAACTGGTTATATTACCAGTCTGTACCTCTGAGAGGGTCTGGGTTCTTATCCCGGACTAGTCACCTATGTTATTGTACCTGTTTGTTCCTCTGAGAGAGAGTCCGGGGTTTGTATTCCTGTGAAAGAAAGAGGGGAGGTGCAAATATAAAAATACACATACACAAGTCCACCTATGCACTACGCGTTTTTTTAAAACTTCTATTTAATGGAATATAATGATTTAAATCTTTTTTTTAAACAGATACGCACTAAAATTTTGTATATTTTTTTTCTTTCAGTTTAAGTTATAGAACCTATGAATTATTTTTTTGCTCATGTCATTTTTTTTTAAAAAGCACTAACATTTTTTTCGCGTGAATATACTATAAAGGTATATATAGATCTTATACATTGAAAATTAATTATTCACCTCTTGACTTTATCAAAGCATTTCATGCCTACGCACACAGTAAACTCTATTTACCCCCAGTTGAATATAATTGATTATACAATATTTTTTAAAAAAACTGATACGAACTAAATTAGTATTATTTTTTTCTTCTCGGTTTTTATAGTTATGTTCATGAATATTTTTTTTCTTCAAGTCTTTTTTTAGAAAAGACACGAACTAAATTTTTTTCTAGTGGTAAAGTACTGTCAGTTCTTAAATTGACATTAATTATTTTTTCACTGCTACACTAGAGAGACATGGAGGGGTTAGTATCATCGTCTCTTGACGAGGAAGTAGTAGAAGCCTGCTCAACATTTTTAGAATTAACTCCCCTGAAACTGGGATTAAAGTTGCCAGATCATGATATACTGAGCACTGTATATTAAATATAAATTTACACACTTGCAGATCTAAGAGATGACGCGTTCCAGCTTCATCGGACGTCTTTGCGGAAAAGGAGTAGATGGTTGCTCACTTATAGAGGGTAATGGCCCCAAGGTAGAGTTTTGACCTTCTGAAGCCAGCATATCTACATAAAATCTTTTGTTGTCGATTTTGAAGCCTCATACGTGCAACCGATTGAATTTTGAGTGTAAAGTATTGAATCCACAGCTCTTATTGGAACGAGCCTCTATCTCATGGACTACAGTCTCATCGGGTCAAACAATTACTCGATTTAGTCCTCTAAACGAGAGTATTCATTAACGAAGACTACTCTTGACACTTTAGCCTTGAGCGTCACTCAACTCCTCCTCCGGAATCCGCGAAGAATGATATGACCTCCCCTTGGAGTTTAGGACGTAAAAACTATGAAACCTCGGTGATGATCCGACCTCCGAGTTCTCGTCTTTTAGGTTTACCCAGAGCACCCCTTTTTAATATCAATACGGGCTATGCCGGGTCCGTAGGCGTAAAACATTGTATTGTCCGTAAGTGTGAGGGTGTCCAGGGTAGGTCCATTAGGCTAACGGGATAATGGTCGCTGGTATACGCCCAATCCCTCAAACAGATCATGTAGTAGAGAAGATGAGTCTGTGTTTCTGTCACTATTGGAGTTTTAAACGTAAACTGGAGGCATAGAACAGAAGGCAGGGGGAAAAATAACCTGGTAAATGTAGACGTTACAACTGCTCCCTACTTTCGAGGGTTTTCCAAAATGGCGAAAACGAAAAGAACGAAATAAAATATATGTTCCCGGCAGTTAAATACGGCATTATCAAAGTAAAATCTCCTGGGTTCATTTCAATGTTGACCAGGTGAATTGCCGCTCTCCCAATCCTGCAGTCACGATCAATACGAGTAGATTTTTTTTAAGTTTGGACTGGCCTATGAGGTTACCGCTCCAAATTTCCCCTATCCCACCTGGTAGTTTATCTTTACCGACGGAGTAGGCCTCTTGTTTAGATATAAGGACCGACAGACTTGCAGGGCATTGTTCATCAGTTTAAAAACATGTTTTCAAAACTGGTGGATTTGCTCGATTTGAACTCCTCATTTCCGCGTTCAGCTTGACATAAGGAGCAATCCATCGGAGGGATTGCTTGTAACTGAAGAACCCTGCTCCGTACCCTTCTCTCAGTTTATCCATTCACTTAACATAACTTTAGATGACGATAGTGATGTAGTGATGGACCGCGCGTTACCTGTCTTTTCAGCTAAAGAGTTCAACAATTTTCTGTCGTGTCTTCCCTTACGGGTGGGGAAATTCCACTTTCTCAGGACCAGATCGGCAAGCCAAGAATGTGCATCGTGTACATCTCGTGGAAATCGATCATATTCTAAAATATTTACCTGCAAGATTATACCCCACGTTATCCGCTTCCGTCCTTCTACTTTTAGCCGTCCCTATACTATACATTATTCCTGCACTGACTTCAAGCACCTGAACCCATCCAAGGGGTAACCGCAGCTCTACATACTATAATGATAATAGAGGTCTATTTCACGTCTAGAATTAAACGAGGGATAAGGACTTGGTTTTAGGAACCGGTCTGCAAATGAGCTTATATAACGATTAATTCGCTAACATTATTCTATTTTTTCATGTGTTGGTGTTTACAGGCCAGGTGTTACTTACTTAAAATCTTTTTAATCCGGGCCGCGTATTTTCCACTACATTTTACTATAATTTACACATTTTTTATATGGGAAATTTCCTTTTTTAACATTTTTACTTACAAACACATATTTTGGCGCTCTTAACTTACAATGTAATTTTAAAATACCCCCTCCCTGATAGCCTCAAATTTAGATATCCACCTCCGGGTATATTACCGCCCCCGGTTGACCTCCCTCCCCGCCTTGGCCCTTAACAATAGCCTCGGGATTTCACTCCAAAGAGTCCGCCAAAGGCGATACCTCCAAGCCAGAAGGGGCATCCCCCATAATAACCACCTGGGGAGGCGCCATAATCAAGTTGGTTGACCCCTCAGACCCACACCTGTAGACTTTCTACCCTTGGCTGCTGGAATTTCCCTAATCTACCCCCTCATCTAGTTCTCCCCTCCCCGTCCATTAATTAATATATTTTAACTACTAACTAAGCTAAGCTAAATAATACTAAACTATTCATATTTTTTTTTTTTTTTTTTTACTCCAATTACTTGCCGGGGGGGGAACCATCACCATCTCCAATCTTGCACTCATGCCCTGCCCGGCCACCATCAAAGAACCATATACACCCACTACTCCCTCATCTGTTTCAAGGGGTGGTGATGGTCATACGGTGCAGGGGAACCCTCAGATAGTTCATAATTCATTCCCAACTCTAAATTTTTGTTTCATACAGATGGAAGGAGAAAAAAAACTGTCCTTATGGATCTCAAGGTCAATCACCCGTGTTCCTTCAAGACACTCAGTCGTCGTACTGGAATCAGTTCACACCAACGGGCTCGCGCTTGCTCCTCCCAGCACATAACAAAAATAACTATAAACATTTTTTTTTCCCCCGGCAAGGAATTTGTTACCGCCTTAATCCCCTTTTATCTTTTAAACCAATCCTTTTTTCTCCCTACTCACTCCAGCTCGCTGTGACGCACTAGATGTGTCCGTTGTCTGTACCCAGCCCTCCGTGTCGCTGTCATCTTCATTCGGTCATTGTTCAGTGGTCAAGTTACAGTCTGCTATTCAGTCCCTGTGCCTCTTTTATGTCTGTCTATGTAGGCTGTCTTTGCTCTATCTGCTCGCTTTCAGTGCAAATCGGGTCTAAGAAACCACTTTCCATATAGATTGGGTCCTTCAAGTACTTCGCCCCCTACTTACTCTTCATGGATCTCTCTCTCTGGAGTAGTTTTCTTGCTTCGTTCTTGTGTAATTGCACACTCAAGCACCACCATGTTCAGGGGGTTCCATCCTCACCACATATGTCAATTTCCCGACTCTATCAAATCCCAGCTTCCTTAGAGGATTGCCGGGTTACGGTATTCCTTCCCCCCGAGTGATGAAGTGGACCAAGACCCCTCGGACGGATGGGCTGGAGGTGCTTATTCTCTAGTCTCTCAATCCACATTTGGAACAATTGTTTATGCTCACTAACCTGTCCATAATTCTCTTCTCCCAACGTCTCTGCACCTACTCACTCCAACAGGGACTATTTCCGCCTCTCCAAAAGTTCCTCAAATCGGGTGGTGGCTGAGGAGTTCACATTTCCAGTTTCTCTTTTTTAGCCAGTACGCCACAGCTTTCTTCCTATGAGGAGTGTCCAACGGCCATACACCTAGTGGCCCACACTCAATGCCTATTCCGTTTGCTTACAGTTAACGGTAGGCTCCACGTCAAGCCTCAATAAGATGTTTCCCTGCACGACCCTCGGAAATGTAGCCTTAGCCGGAGCGGATATTGGTTTTAGCTTGGTGAGCCAGACAGTAAGAAGAATGCACCGCCCCATTAGCTCACAAATGGAGAGAAAGGATCATCTGATGGTATGACCTCTATTATCCGCAAAGGCAGAATATAAAACCGCCCTCTGTCCCATGCTTATAATTTTTATTCTTCACCGACCCTGAGGTTTTACACCCATTCACTCCACCTCCATGTGCGCTGTGATGTTCTCTTTTCATCTAGGGTAACTTCCTAGGGCTATCGACCTATGGTCTTACTTCTTATAGATTTTCGTACCTAACTTTATGGTCGATCCACTAGCCAATCTCTACCCAATAAAACAGCCATGAAAAGGTCCGAGTTTCGCCATCCCGTGACCATTATTAACTTGACACTTTTTACACATGCGATTGTCATGTTCTTCAAGACTCCTGTGGCTTACTTTTTTCCTCTAAGTTCCTTCTCGAGGTACCCTTCTATTACTATTAGAAGGTCGTCTGCGTAAGGAGGGGATAACTCACAACCTGCTTCCTCTGGCATCCCCCTCCAACAGTACAACACTGGTTTCCAAAGAGCTGACATGCCCAAAATATCGGGCTCAACATACCGATCCCATGGAGGATCTATCCCTTCGTCAGTATTAGCTTCTGAACACTTTAATTTCCTGACATACGCCAAGGGGGGGGGTATCTTTATTACGAACAGTAGTACTTTTTTAAGGACCTACCTAAACAGACTGCCCCGGGTACTAACTGAATCTCTCTTAATCACTGTATAAACATTTCGCCCGGCCACCAGAGGTTGATGTCAAAAGCGGCATGAGTATCCACAATTAGTTCTGAACGCCACCCGTATTTACCATTTGCGAGGGTCTAATCAGTTCCATTGCTCTGCAGGAGATTGCGTTCCTCTGTCGGACATCTGCCTCTTCGGAAGCCCCAATACGGCTGCTGAATGCATTGACCATGACTTGTCCTGTGTCTCTTAATCTTTCACACCATATCTTCTCACCATGCTACTCCCTGCTGGTGTTCAACGGCAGATGGGTCTGTATGACTTCGGTAAAAAAATATAAAGAAGGGAATTATTTTATACATCCCTTGCTTTCTCTTTAGCAACGGATTACTCGCTCTGCTTCCAGTATTTGTTCGGATTCTGCCCTTGTTCCCGAGGCATTGTTTTTTTTTTAAACAGACCCTGCAAGGGGAAAGGAGCCAAATCAAGGTTCTGCCGTACTTCTCAGCACCCGACCTTTATCCCGTCCGGACCGAAGGCGCTCCTTATTTTCTTACATCAGGGACTCAATGTTAACTGATCACCTCCGCCCGACCCCTCAAAAACAGGTGGGGGAGGGTTCCTACACTCTTCCTAATTTACATACTCGTCCATTTCTACATCTCTCCCTGTCAACATTTGGTGTGTGCTCTTCAGTATCTTCTGTATACGTCGTCATCCTGGCAACAAATTGTCTCCATTTAAATTTTTAAAAGAACCGCAAGACTCTTCTCCTGCTGGTCGTGGTACTCCCATCATCTTAGATGCGGGGTTTATCATGGCTGGGGGGCGTTTAAACGTATATTTTTCCCGGAGGCTATCGATAATACGGGCCCACCCCCTACAAACGGTCCCCTCTTGGTAATCCTCTGTACAATACACTTTCTCCCCAACTTTTCCTCTTCTCCTGATACAACCCATCCTCAAACTTCTCTACTCTTGCTCTCCCTTGGTAAAATATTCTAACAGCACCACTCGACCAGCGGGTTCACTCGATCACCTCTTGTTATCTCCTACGCGGTTTCTACTTGCCCTTGCTCCGTAAGGACTCTGCAGTCTTGTCCTTTCCATGTTATATATTACCAACCTTGGTTATCACCTTTGACACAGAGGTATCGAACCCTTCCTCATTGCATCTGCAAGAAGCCCACCGTCAGGCTGTTTGGCATTCCTGTTGAATCATCGGTCACCTATGTAACCTATGGAACTGGGCACAGTCATCAGTTCAGCCAAACAGCTTCTCTCCAGTTAGACTTATGTCATGTCATTGTACCTCACTTCTTTATCCCTTCCCCATTTCCAATCCACCACAGCCCTCCCCGCGACAAATTCAAAGAACGATCAGGTTATTTGGGTCACTTGGAACCGGTCGTCTGTCCACAACCCATCCAAACTCCTTCCAACCAATGTACCATGGGACTCAGGCACCCGTTACACAAAGTGACACGTCTCTCTCAAACGCTTGGAAGAAAGCCCCTAGCCTCTCCCCTGATATGTAGAGGGGATTTAATATTGGTTGGTTTGCAACCCTCAAGACCATACCATAGATGAAATAAACTCCTCCAAAGCACGACCCCTTCTATCTCTCACCAATTCCACCCTATTCGCTACAGACCCAGTAGTTAGTTGTCGAACTTAGTCTACGGATAAACATACCCCTCCCGGAAGAATATTGCCACCCTCAATGAATATTGATGTATCCTCATCATCTATTCTAATTTCAATAGCACGTACCAGGGTTTTTCTCCAATAGAGCCTGAGTCGCGGGAGACTGGGAATGCGGTAATTAGAGACCATCCGGCGATCGAGCCTATACGTTCTTCTAACAAAAGATCACGGCCCTTCTAAAGTTCTCCAAAGAAGAGATAGCAAAAAGTAGCGGCGCGTTACCCCGTCTCTAATACAGGTAGAGGTTCGAGTAGTCCCAAAGATTTTCTTTACATTCAAAAAGTCGCCAAAAACCTCGCAGGCATTTGATGATCAAAAGTCTTACTGTGAGATATGAACTAATCCGTAGAGCGCGTTTGTAAAATTTATCTTTGCCAGGTAACTGAGTCCTCGTTCAGTTTCGCTCCAAATGATTCTATATAGTCATAGGGTAACACACCTTACGAGTAGTGGAATAGTTTGATAAGCGTTCCATCATCAGGATGGACACTTACGGCGAGTGATTTAAGTTGCTACAGGGTTCGAGGTTAGTGGAGGTAATAGATACGCATTTCTCTTGGTGAGAGTGCATAGAAAAAGCTGCAAAATTATCTTAAATTTTAAATTGTGGGATCATATGAACACATGCCGATATAATTTCATGATTACTTCTGAATACTTCCCAAATAGTTCCATCTCAATACCTAGATTTCCAGGATTGACCAAAGGAATCAGTACATCCCTTAGTGAACAGGATCAGTTTCTCTACGTTCAACAACTCAAGTGATTCGAGAGGTAATTCAAATGTATTGTCGTAACAACGCGCGCCAGTTATTGGTTTACCACGCTCCGATGGACTAGGGTTTTTCTTTGAAAATTAATATTACAGGCCCCCCGGGGGACTCCCCCCCAAATGATAAAGCCCTAAAAAGTGCAATGATTTTTTAACACGGATATCATCTTTAAAGTGGGTTTTTTTTTCGAATTTTAAAAATTTGGGAGGGCTGTAAAAATGAGCAACTCTTTTGGGGCGGGTTTTGTATTTTGGCCCGTCTCGGAACGACAGTCCTTTTAATAATTTTTTTTAACCCCGTTTTCCCCGTTTACAAAGAGCCTTCCCAAAAAAATTAAATTCCTGTACAATTTTTTTTCCCGTGGG
This sequence comes from Timema cristinae, assembly GCA_039000515.1. Taxonomy (NCBI): domain Eukaryota; kingdom Metazoa; phylum Arthropoda; class Insecta; order Phasmatodea; family Timematidae; genus Timema; species Timema cristinae. Next base: position 91,607 of record JBCFYV010000223.1, read on the forward strand.
GTGTCGGTACTCTAGAAAATTATCATCAAAATTATCATTTATTTAAAAATTTGCCTCCCAGAAATTCGCTAATTACTCGGTCATTCTCGGGTATAAAAAAATTTTGTTGTCAGGATCAAAAACGCTCTTCGGCAAGGGGTAAGCTCCCCCCAAGGGTCAGGGGTAAAAGGGGTTAAATCCTGTTTTTTTCCTTTTTGTTTATATTGTGAGAAGCCAGGAATTTTTTTTTTCCTAGAGGGAAAAATGAAACTTCCTTACCGCCCCAAAAAAATTTTTTACACTTTTTCTTTATTTTTTTCAATTTTTAGTTTCAGTCAAAAAAAGGAGGTCAGAAAAGGGTTTCACAAAAAAAACCTGCGCCCTTCCCTTTTTAAAAAATGTGGGTGTTTAGTTGGGCGGGGGTTTTTTTTAAACCCGTGACGGTTTTTTTTGATCACGCTAAAATGTTAATTTTTTTCCGTCCAAATTTTTAACTTTTTTTCAGAAAAAAATGAACATGTCTAGCGCCCCTCTTTAGCGCTGACTTTGTACAGGAACGATAAACTAGCTTTTTTAGGGGTTGTTTGAAATTTTTAAAATTTTTAAATTTAAGAGTCACTACCTCCGTTTTTTTTTGCAGTGTACACATTAAAAAAGTTTATATCGTTTAGTTTTTCCCGAAGCTTTCAAATATATCTCTTTTTCGAAGGGGAAAGGGGGAAAAACCCCCATCCAAAATTCGACTTTCTTGAAAATTATGTACGAGGGATAAACGTTGGGGCTTTCCCTGTCGGCTCAAAGAGGCATCCCCAATACGGGTTTGGGGGAAAAAGAAAGTCCTTCTTCAGTTTGGAACATTTATCAGTCCCTTTTACAAACGGGCTATAATTTAAGGGTTTTAAAAACGTGGGGCCCGACCGTGAAAAGGGAAAGTTTTTTTGAGAAAATTTTTACTTTTTTCATTTTCCAAACGGGGCCGGGGTATATCCACCCCGAGTCTTAGAAACGAACCCCCTTCAATCTGAGCGGGAAAAAGGGGGAAAAAGGGACCACGTTTTTTTCATTTATCTCCTCAAGTTTTTTGGGGTTTTAAATATTGGGGGCATAGAAAAAAGGAATTAAAAAATACCCTTTTTCAATTCTCCCTTCAGTGGGGATGCTTAAACTCGAAAAAATTTTGGTTTAACAATTTACCTTTATCAACCCCGTTCGCTTTTGTTCTTTTTCTACGGTTTTTTCTTTAAATACCCCAAACCCCCCGCAAAAAAAACTGTACGGGATCCTTTTTGGGTAGTTCATTACTGATAGATTTACGTCTTTATGCGTCGGGTGTATGTTTGTTCAAAAAAAGGTTTGTTAAATTTTGTCCTAGCGGCTCCAGGAAAAAAGCCAAAAATGGGGAAATCCCGCATTTAAGTTTCGTGTGAAAGGGTTATTCTAATAGTCTTTGGATCTGTGAGTAGTCTGGATTGTTCTGGTCCAATATCGTCGCTTCCGAGGTCTTATTCTGGCCGTGGTTGGGGGGGGATATATGTTCCAATGTATGAATGATAATATACCCTTCTCCTGTCGTTGAAGAGCGGCAGGTTCATGTTTCAAAAAAAATAAATAAGTATTATATTAAACAAGTCTGTTCATTAGCGCCTAAGTCATCAAGAGATAATACACCCTTTTCCCATTATTTGCACGAGCATTACAATGAGTAGGAGTTGACATGCGGAGCTCGCTTTTGTTCGGTGAGTTCCTCCTGACCATGTTTTGATTAAAAAAAAGTTCGTTGGTTGAGTGCTCTATGCTCTAACACAGACCTCCTACTTTTGTTAATTAACCTCCTCATTCTGGCCAGCTCACGCATCTAGACATCTCTTTCGAGCGGCTCTGAGACGGCTACAATAAACAACCCCCCCTGTCATAACAGGGATATCTAATAGTCATGTAACACCCCTGAAAATTAAACAGGTTGCATCTTTTTCTTACTGTAGGCTCATATCTATGTAATATTTTGATTATATTTTATAATCAAAACAACCAATGTTATCTGTAGTTAACACTTACTCTTGCAGATAATAGTACTGCCTATGACGGGCGAAGGATCATGATTTCGGAACTCCTAGCGCTAGGATGTACTGAGGAGCAATATTCTCGGTACAAAAAATGTTTTTTTATATTGATTACTTTTCTTCAGACAGCCAAACAAAAATTAAGCGGGTACTCATCTTTTTAAATTTTAGCGCAATTTTTTTATTCCAATATCTATAAAAATATTAGCTTTAATTATTTCATAGGTTTTAATATAACCCGAAACGGGTAGTATATACGTAGGATATGCTAGGAAAAAGTACGCCTATTTTCTATTATTTTTTTCCGAAGATGACCTCCTGATTAGATTAACAAATTATAATGTCATTTGAAATCATTATTAAGATGTAATCAACCCAATGGACCGAAAATACATTTTTTTATTGCTAACATTGATAATGTTTTTTTATGTATCAATTTTAGCGTTATCAATTCTACTCCTGACTGAGATTTCCCAAAACCCTTGTACAGGGGAGGAAAAACATAAACACCTCATTAATTCAGCTAATGCACATAGAGATTTGAACCTTCTTGTAAGAAAAAACACCATCTTCATTCAGATTTACTGAGATTTGAACTTGTAATAAGGAACCGTAGATGCTCTAGGAAAAACAAAAAAGCACGCTATTTCTCTATTATTTTTTCCGACATGAACTCTATTTTAGGGCGGAAAAAATATAAAATTTTTTAAGATTTACATCACCCACCCAACATCTAAATGTCATTGAAATCTTATTAAATGTAATCAAAAATGATATTATGATTATCGTAGTTCCAGATGAACTTACTATTAATGCTAACCATCCTTTAAGACTACCCTTTGACCACACCCCGCATAGAAGCAGATCTAGGTTCGCTAATCTAGGCTGGCTGCTACTGAGGCGATTTTCTCAAAAAATGGTTATTTTATTATGATTTTTTCTTCGTTGCAAAAGCAGGTACTCATCTTATAATATATAGCCCATTTCTTGTATATCTAAAAAAATAATTAGGCTTAAATTAGTTCATATGCGTATAACCGAAAACGGGTAGCTAAGACGTGTGATGCTAGGAAAAAAGCATCTATATTTTTCTATTATTTTTTTCCCGAATAAAAAATTGAACTCTGATTTAGATTAAAACCAAAATATTTAATGTCAAGGAAATCAATATTAAATTGTATGTCAAAAATGCACTCGAAATACATTTTTCTTATGCTAAACTTTCGTTTATCGTTTTATCTATGAATTATTAGCGTTTATCATTCAGCCTGACTAGATGAGAGAACCTTGTAAGAAAAAATACACCTCTTTCATTCAGAATGACTGAGATTTGAACCTTGTATAAAATTTATAAAGAAAAAAAGTTCTGTATCCGAAGTTTCCAAATATTGTGTGAGCTTAATAGCGAAGAGATTCGACAACCTTGGGTTGTAGAGGGGAAGAGTTGAAAAAAACCCAATACTCTGTACATCCTAATCTGAGGATTTTAGTAAAATTAATTCAACGTAACTAATTAGGATTTTAAAGGGAAGTGGAACCCGCATTTATTTCGTAGCAGGGGAGAGTGTTGAATAAAAAAAAAAAAAAAGAATGCAAAAAAAAGAAAAAAAAAAAAAAAAAAAAACAAAAAAAAAAAAAAAAAAAAAAAAAAAAAATCAAAAAAAAAACCATACCTCTGGTACATCCTTATCTGAGGGATTTTGACGTGAAGGAATATAAGATGAAAAAATACATATTTTGACAGATAGTGATTAATCCTAAAGAAAGGAATAGATATAGGTTGCAGAACCGAATCGTACAAGCGTAGTTTTTAAACCCGTAACTTCGCCCCAAGTTTCATGAGCGCCGTCTTGCTTGTTCTTGGAGATGGCCTGTTATAAACAAACAGTAGTAAGTCGCTTTGGAAGGAACAATGTTCTCCAGTTTGTTCATCAGTGAGAAGAGGGGAAAAACCGTCCCCGTCGGGTAACCACAACGTTTTTTATTTGTTCTCCAGCAAAGGTTACCCCTGTGAACCCTCTACGCCCTTATCTAGTTTGTTATTGCTTTTTTTTAATTTGTGATATTATATATTCCGTTGACCATATCTCTCTAAATAGTTAAATTCCTTGACACCCACTACCTCGCTCGATCCAATCACGGTTTTTAAAAAGTGCGGCCCCCACCAGAAAAGTACTCAATTAGTCATTATTGATGTTGGTTGTTAATCTTTTAGAATGTAGATGCGATAGAATAATAGGATTTTCATTCCTTAAAGGGGTTTAAAACCAGTCAATATTATAGAAAAGGAGGAAGATGAGGAAAAGAAAAAGAAGGAAAGAAGTACAGGAAGGAAAATCAGGGAAAATGAAAGTACGGAAAGGAAAGCAGAAAGGGGGATGCTGATGAGAGAAAACAAGAAACAAGATAGGGGGGGAGAGACAGAAGAGGAGAGAACGGGGAGGAAGAGGGAGGAAAGGTGAAGAATTAAATGAAGTAAGTACAGCAAGGGGCGGAAAGAAGAGAAAGAGGGAACGGGAGAGGTAATGAGAGAGAAGCGGAATGAATCGAAGGAGAAGAAGAAACAAAGCAATGAGATACTCAGAGAGGAAGATAAAGAAGAGGGAGAAAGAGCCCCCGGAAGAACAGGAGAAGAGAAAAAGAGAGAGGAAAAGAAGAGGATGGAAGAAAGGAGAGAGAGGAGGGAATGAAAGAGAAGGAAGGTAAGAAAAGCAGGACGGAGAGGGAGACAGAAAAGGAAGGAGAGAAGGAGAGAAACGATGAAGAGGGAAGGAAAGGGAAGAGGGGAGCGGGAAGGAAAAGGAAACGAAACCCCGCCCCACAAAAAAAGAAAAGAGGGGCAAGGCGGGGGAAGAAAGAAGGCGAGGTCGTAGGGCGAGAAGGGAAGAAAGGAAAGAACGAAGAAGAAAAAGGTAAGAGAGGAGAAGAGAACGAAGGCAGAGGAGAGGGGGAGAGAGAGGATGAAAGCGAGAGAGCAGGAAGAGAGAGGGAGGGGAAAAAGAGAAGGCCCCCGAGGAAGAAAAGGGAGACAGAGGACAGAGACCAGAGAGGCAGCAGAGGAGGAAGAAGCGAGCCGAAAGAGTGGCGCGAAAGGGGAAACAGGGGACAGAGAAGAGAAAAGAGGGAGAGAGAGAGGAAGAGAGAAGGCTGGAAGAAAGAAAGTTACAATTTTATATTATCTCACAATTTCAATAAAAGGGTCTGCAAAAAAAAAAAAAAATCAAAACAAAAAAAAAAAAAAAATAAAACAAAATAAAATATAAACTACTAACCCCCCCTCCCTCTACTGGATGGCGGGGGCGAAGAAAAGGAAGTTCTAAGGGGAGTTGTAGCAGGGACCTCTTTAAATTTATCTAGCCCCCTCCTCTTACAAGAAAGCCACACCAGGAGTGGGGTCCGTGAGAGCGGGCGATGTGGAGGGGGGGGAGCGGCGGAGAAGGGTGGGAGGGGGGGACAGAGAAGTTTAAAGTTATCAGTTTTTAAGCACCCCCACCACCCCCCCCCCCCCCCCACCCCACGTCCATCAAACGGAGAGAAGAGGGTAATAACAAAAGAGGTAGACTCAACCTCGGTGGAGAGACAGGAGTGAGAAGAGGAGCAAAATAACCGCCCCCCCCCCCTAAACCACAAAGGAAATATAGAGAAAATGAAGAGAGAAGAACAAGAGAAAAGAAAATAAAAAAAAAGAAGAGAACAAATCAAAGGATAACAAGAGAATGAACGAACAGCCAAGGATAAAGAGAAGGTATCAGATCAACAGCAATCTGAAAGAAAAGAAGAGACACAAGAGAGCCAACATGAGAAGAGAGAATTCGATAAACGAAAAAGAGAACGAAAGAGACGAGACAGAAGAGCCAAGAGAACGGAACAAGAGAAAGGAGACAAGAGAAGGCGAAACGAGCAAGGATAAGAAGACATAAAAGACCAAATGGACAAAAAGACGAGAAAAAAGGAAAGCCCAAGAAGAAAGGAGAGCCACAAAAGAATGAGAAGAAGATGGGAGACTAAGAAAAGAGACAAGAGAAAGAGAAAACGACAAAAAAAAAAAGGAAAAAAAGAAAAAAAAGAAAAAGAACAAGAGAAGAAAGGAGAGAAATGAAAAGAAAAAAATAATAAAAAAGAAGATAAGAAGAAAAGAGAAAAAGAAGAAAGAAAGAGGAGAAGTAGAAAAGAAAAGGAAAAGGGAAAGAAAGAGAAAAAAAAAAAAACAATAAAAAAAAAGAAAAAGGAAAAAGAGAGGATAGAGAGAAAAAGAGAAAGAGGAAAAAGGGGAAAAAGAAAGAGATAAAGAGAAAGAAACAAAAAAAAAAAAGAAGGAAAGTAAAAAAAAGAAAAAGGCGGAAAAAAAAGAAAAGAAAGAAGGAAAGAATAGAAAAAAAAGAACATAAAAAAAAAAAGAAAAAGAGAAAAAAGAAAAAGGGGAAAACAAAGAAAACAAGAGGAGAAAAAAAAAAAAAAAAAAAAAGAAATAAAGAGAAAAAAGGAGGAAAGAAAAAAAAAAAAAAGAAAAAAAAGAAACGAAAAAGAGGATAGAAAAAAAAAAAGGAGAGGAGAAAAGAAAAAAGGAGAAAATAAAAAGAGAAAGTTGAAAAGACAAGGAAGAAACGAAAGAAAAGAAAGAATAAAAAAAAAAAAAACGCCCAAAAGAAAGAAAAAAGAAAAAAGAAAAGAAAAAAAACAAAAACAAAGATAGAAAAAAAAAAGAGGAGAAGAAAAGATGGGCAAAAAAGAAAAAGAGGAGAAAAAAGAGAAGACAAAAAAAAATTAAAAATAAAAGAAAAAGAAAAAAAGAGAACAAGAGAAAAGACAAAGAAATAAGGGCAAAAAAAGGAAAAAGACCCGAAAAGAGAAAGGGAGAATGAACCAAACCAGAAAGAACAAAGACAAAAGAGGAAAAAAAGAAACAAAAAAAAAAAAAAGAAACAAAAAGGATGAGGAGAAGAAAAAGGCAAAAAAAAGAAAAAAAACAGAAAAAGAAAGAAACAAAAAAAAAAAGAGAGAAAAAGAAGAAAAGGAGGGAACCCCAAAAAAAGAGAGAAATAAAAATAGAAAAAAAAAAAAAAAAAAGAAAGAAGTGAAAAAAAAATAAAAAAAAAAAAAAAGAAAAAGAAAAAGAAAGAAAAAAAGAGAGAAAGAGAGAAAAAAAAACAAAAGAAAAAAGAAAGAAAAAGAGCAAGAAAGAACAAAGAAAAAAACAAAAAAAGAAAATGAAAAACAAAGAAAAAAAAGAAGAAAAAAGAGAGGGGAACAAGAAAAAGGAAAAAAGGAGAAAGAAGAAGGAAAAAGGACGGAAGAAAAAAGGGATGGAAGAGCAAGAAAGAAAGAAGAAAGAGAAAAAAGGGGAAAAGGGGAAACAAAGAAAAAAAGGAGTAGAGAGCAGACGGAGACAAAGGAGAGAAAAGGAGAACGATGCCGAAAAAAAAATACCCCCATCCCCCACAAAAATAACCAAAACAAAAAGAGGAAGGGAGAGAAGAAGACTAGAGAAAAACAGAGGAAAAGAGGAAGGATAGCACGAAGAAGAATAGAAGAAAAAGAAGAGATGGAAGTAGAGAGATAAACATAGAGAGGAAAATACCAAAAAGAACCAAAAAAAGTGCAGAGAGAATAGTAGATCAAGGAGAAAAAAAAGAATGAAATAAGAGAAGAAAACAAAGAGAGAAAAGCATGAGAAAGAGAGAGAATAAAAGAAGAAATGAAGCCAAGAGAGAAGCAAAGATGATAGAGAAGGAAGAGGGAAGAAGAAGTGAAAAAAAAGAGAGAAAGAGATAATTAAGAAAGACACAAAAGTAGAGAAAAAAAAGAACAAAGAAGAGATAAGAAAAAAAGATAAAAAGACCTCCCTCCATGGAACAGAGAGCTCAAGGAAGAGAGTAACCAAGAGAAAAGAGGAGAGAAAGAGGGAGGGAGGAAAGAGAAATGAGAGAGACCCACAAAGAGAAATGATAAGAGAGACAAACAAGAAAATAGCAATAAAGAGAGAAGAAAGTGAGCTAGGAATGAAGAGAGTATGAGAAAAACTAATAAAAAAAGTGAACGGAGAAAGTGGAGAACTCTTTTCCAAACATGAGAACTAATAACTATTTCTCTACAGGCCCCCTCTTGAGAGATAGTACCCTTTTAAAATTCCACACAGACACACTTTACTTTCAAAAATTGAATCTCTGTCTAGTTCTCAAAAAGCTTCTCCCAACAGATGTACAAAAGCAAAAACAGAGATGCTATACATCTAGATGTTTAAAGCGCTCCTCTCTGTTGGGCGAAGTTGAGCTAAACTATCCATACAGCTGGAAGATATCCATCAATTTGTCACAAAACCCAGTCCTTCCACATCAAACGTTTCTAGCATAAAGGAGCCGGGGGTAGATGAGTAGGAAAGTCACTCAAGCATGGGCAAAAAAAGGAACATACCTTTTTTAAAAGTTTGTTTTTTAGCAGGGGGAAGCTGCGTCTCAAAACTAAAAGTTTTTTAGATTAAAGGTTAACCTTTTTTTCCTAGATGATATTCATGAGAGTATCAACGCCACCTCTCCCTGCAAGCCTCGCTTTGCATTGAACAATTCATTCAAAGCCTTTCTCTCTTGCCCACCTCCTCAGGGAACTCACAGATTCAATCTCCCCACTATACCCTGCATGTATTATGAGCAGCAGAAGTGCCGGCCCGCGAGTCACGACGGTGGGAAGGGGGTGGGGACCACTTTCTCTAGTGTCTCAGTAAGTTATAAGGTCTCCCTACTTATCACAACAGGAAAGTGGAGGTTATTTTGCCACTAAAGATCTAAGTAAAACGTATAATCAATCATTCTCATTCAAGAATGTTCTCACTCTATTCTAATTAAACATACTCAAAGCGGCCCTTTAGTTAAAATTACACACAGAAAAAATAATTCTACTTTTAAACACTGGTTCACCTACAATTAATAATCAATGTTATATAATAAATTTGGTATAATGTTATAGCAAAACATTGCGGGAAAAACTCCGTCAAAGATATATAGCTTAGTAAAACAATTTCAAACATTCATTTTAGTCAACTCTTAAGCAATTATAATTAAATGTTTGATATATAAAAGTTGAATTTAAATGTATCACTTTAATTGTTTTAATTGTAAAGCTTCATACTCACAGACCCCCCCAACCGTAACCATGTCTGGTTATATGGCCCGTCAGATGTGTCCGATACGAATACAAGTTGGATTGCTCAATGATAATGATGGTTGACTGAGGTCGTTTTCGAAGCCCGGGTGCACTCGAGGAAGTGGGGAAGAAGAAGATTTTCTCCTTTCAAGTCCGCGACTTTCTCTGTAGTTTTTTCTAACCACCCTTCTCCACATTAATTGAGGGTTTTTTTTTCACTTCTCTTTAAAACTACCTCCAGCATCCACTACCCTCAAATTACGCCATTAATAATTATGGTAACTAATACAATCTCAACAAAGGTTTTCACTATCTTAAATATTTTATTTTTTGACTCTATCGGGAAAAAAAATCTGAGTCTTAATCATTATATTCATTTGTAACTGAGGGGTGGTTTATCCCAAAAATAGTTCCAAATCTTTCTACACTATAATGCAATTCAGCCATAAAAATATTTAGTGTTTAAAATGAAATTCTTTATTTTTCAAACTTTAAAATTTTTAAATTTTTGTAACGCAGGAAGCGAGCTAAAACAAGGTATAAAAATAAACTCGGTGCGTTTGCAAAAAGGGCACTCCCTTTATATGGTTATACTTTGAAACATCCACGCACGATAAAATATTATTGGGAAAAATTTTTATAAAAAAATTTAATTCTGTTTATGATGGTTACAAGTAATTTAAAGTTATTTAGTTTTTTTAAAAGGAGATATTGAAAGAAAATATAATTTTAGTAGCTTTTTTTCATTGTAATGGTAGAACACAAACCTGTCCATGGCTATAGCTTTGAAACTATTATTCGCACGATAAACAATGCTTAGTAACATTTTTAATGAAAATTTGATTCTGTTTATTATGTTAAAACAGCTATTTTTTTTGTAAAAGCAAATTTTTTAAAAGGAGGAATTGAATGAAAGCCTCATTTTAAGCGTTTTTTTACTTTTGTTGCGGCGAACGCAAAACCCTGCTCGAGAGGGGAAATTTAGTATAGTAAAAAAAATCCAAGATAAACTGATCAAAACATTTTCCAGCTCTCTAGGATTTTTTCCGATTAAAATTATCTGATCCCTTGGCCATTCATTAAAAAGTTTTGTTTAATTTTATACAAAGTAAATCTCAACAGTAGTTTTGTTCTTGAATATCTATTAGGGGGTTTTTAGGAACAGTTTACCTTGCTACCTCCAAATGCAAAAAAATCTTTACTAACAGTATTGATATTCTCTTTGGATTTCAACTTTAAAAAATTGTCCTTTAATTTCTCCTTGGATTTGAAGTGAATATTTTCCCTTGGTGATCCAGTTAAGACCGAAAACAAACTACGACTATATTCAACAGTATGTTAAAGTCACATAAAATAACTGTTGATAATGCTGTTAATTAATGTCAGGTCCCAGATTGATTGTAAAAAAAAGGGTCCTAAAGTTACTGATTGATTGGTTAGAAATTAAATAAATTCAAAATTACTAGGATGAGCTATTAATCGAAAAAAACATTTTGAGCGGTCCGTCATATATTTTGAAACAGAAAAAAAGATTGACAAATCTTGTTCTAAAAAAACACGTTTTATAGCTTTATTCCAAAACAATGCCACTGCAAAATTTCGTTAAAAAATGGTCCAAAAAACTTTTGATATAAAATCGTGGTAACAAAGATCCAGATAGAAAGAGGAGGCAAATACCAAAACAAATGCCCAGTTTAAAACAAAAACCTCGCTTCGCTTGGCCCTAACCATTATCATCACGGAATTCTAACATGACTCCCCTTTTCTCTGCATTTATAAAACTTATGCTAAAATGTCATCCTAAACTCACTTATTTAATAACTAAAGAATGTTGTGATTACTATGCAAAAAAAAAAATTTATACTACACATAAATATACTGAAAAAAATAATTGGTTTGTTTTGCCCCCTGAAACTTATTTTTTCCAATAAAAACTGAAAAAAATACGGATTTTAAAACTCCCGTTCTTCTTCTAATTCACCTCAAGAATGCACCAAAACATTTTAATTAAATTCTAAAGTTAACAGTAAAAATCATTATTTTGTTGGGAAAAATGCAACTGATTACACCCGACCGGGATTCTAACCCCAGCCTCCCTTTCTCCAGCAGTCTAGTCCAACACGAGAGTGACGCCTTGGGACCATGCAGAAAAAGAAAGCTGGTAATCTAACAGTCAAATATATTACTGACTAAAATAGTCTTCTTTTGTGCATGGTTAATAAATATAATATTTACCAATTAAAGGTCTGTTCAGCGTAGGAATTGTTTTCTGAAAGGGGCCCCTTTTTCCCTACAAGAAAAATTATTAAACTGGTAAGGATTGTTGAGGAAAAAGACCTTTCAGAGAGTAAATCCTACCGTGAATGGATAGAGGGGGGATGTAACCCTTTTATGCCAGTTGTTGTGATATTCAACACCCAAACTGCACACATTTGTTTGTTTGAACTAAGAGTAATACCAAATCCCTATACTTTTTACAAACCCGCAAACAAATTTATATTAATACTATTAAATTGTGTCCAAAGTTTTGGCGTACTGCGCCGGGAGATGAACTGTCACTCAAAGACTCTGCCTTAAAATAACGAGTGAAGAATTGACCCTGGGCGCGGGACGAATCCTGAATAGCGGAGTGGTTAAGCTTTTGGCGTGCCCAGGGCAAAAGGTAGGGTTCGATTTTGGGTGTCGATTTTAAATTCTCATAATTCAACTAATAAATTAAATAATGTGTATCTTCACGTTCCTTTTATTTAGGAACGTTGTAATTATTAAATTTTTATTATTATTTATTATTTATTATTTATTATTATTATTTTTATTACTTATTAAAAATTTGAGAGTTAAATTTAAGAAACCCTATACCACTAAATACTATCTGTTTATTTATGAATTGTTCCCTAAAAATATTTATAATTACATATTCATATTTTTCTTGGCTTTCCTCCTTTTTATGTTTTTAGCTATTAAATTTGTTTATTGTAATTTACCTGTATGCAAACATGATGTGTTTATTATTTTTTAATCTGCAAAAACAAATGTTTTCTTCTGTATCTTTAATTCTATCCTGTTAAGAAGTATTGACTGTTGGGCTAGCCACCTTAATAAAGGGAAGAATTAAAACGAGAATATATTATTTATTATTAATTATTAAATTTAAAATTTTTATTACATTTTCAAACAATATTTTCTGTATACAAAAAACTCATATGCATAAAATCAAAAACAATTGGTATTCGGGCTTGTTAGGTTTCGAAGCTATATTAAACAATTAAAAACAAGACATCTTGTGAATTTTGAGGAATGCCAGGCCTCCACCGTGGTTTTGGATTCCACGTTTAAACTGTAGGTCCTTAATTTAATCTCCACAATCCCCCCTACCATTACACATTAGCGTAATGCGTATAACCCATATGGATTGTTAAAGACGTTGGTGCTAATAAAATAATTAAAAATAATTAATAATAATAAAAAATAAAACAATTATAAAATTTATATATCTTCAAAAGAATTTTCCCTTAATCATTTAATAAAAATGCTTCGTGAGCGCGTTTTTTAGGTACTAAAATGTTCTTACTTTTAATCCCAAGAATTAGATTTATTTGCTTTTTTTTTTTTAATGAAGGACGCTAAAAACTAAATTTTAAATTTTTTTAAAAACAAAATTGTAAAAATTTTTTTATAAAAGTACTGGTTTGAGCTTGGGTTCTTTTTGGTTTTTTTTAGTGATCACAATAATTAATTTAGTAAATTCATAAATCCATAGATAACACGCTCCCAATATCGCCTGTCATTAGTTTCAACATTTATTTATGATTAAAGGCGTGGTCATTGAATCCAATAGCTCTCAACTCAAACGATCGATTTCCTCTGGGTGTTTGCACAAGGCCTTCATTTTGTGAAACGACCGTGAACAAAGGGATTGAGGGTAATCTCCCTTCTAAAACCGCGCAAATCTCCCGACTGCAGTCCCTCGAAATTGAGGACTTAAACCAAACTTTAACCCTCCCTACCCCCCCCTTCCAAATTGACACGAAACTTTACTCTAGTGCGGACCCTCCCTGGACCCTGAACATTTGTTTTTCCTTAATTGGGACAGTCGATTTCTCGCCGGCTTGGGTTTTTCTTGCTTGTCTTGACAAGGTGAATCCATGACCAGTCCATCCAATTTTTCTCTTCCAATACACATTTTAACAAGTAAACATGGGGCGTGAAGATGGGAAAATAACCTCTCTTTTATTGGTCCATCTCAATGAATGATGTGGATTAGGGAGGCCTATTCCAGGTTCAAAATGGTAGATTTGATCAGGGTAATTCCTTGTTTAGTAACCAATATATTTAAACCATAGAGTTTTGAGTCTTAAATATTAGGTTTAAAGTCTTAGGTTAAGCTAGCTTGTAAGGTATGTACTGGTATATTAACAATCATTTAAAAAATCTACGTTTTCAATAGAAGTAAAACATACATATCATCTTTATAACACCCTAGTAACTGTTTTTATAATATTATAAACTTAAGCCTACACATTTTAATTTAGAAAATAAAAAACTGTTATTATGTATTTTATTATATATATATATATATATATATATATATAATGTGTGTGTGTGTGTTACTTTGTATTTTGCAGGTTCTTCCTTTAAAATCACAACCAATAAGGTCATTGATACTAGCCCAGGCTGGTGCAATAGGTGTAATTTTACTCAAAATAATGTTTAATCCTCTCTTTAAAAGATTTGTGGTGTATTTGTCATCCCTGCTCGTTTGAATTAAAAATAATATAATAATTATGAGCTTTAATAATATCAATTATAAAAAAAAATTGAAATTTGGATGTCTAGATTAACTTATTTGTTTGTTCCAATTATCGGGTAGTTTATCAAGTAGTGGTTTTGGAATATTCCAATGATAAAAATTGACTTTCAAAAATATATTTTTAAAATAATTATCCTATAATCAAAACTAAAATTAGTTGGTTTATGTTCTTTTTTTCATTTGGTAGACAAAAGGTTTTTTTACCGTGTGGTCCATCCAAATATATACGCTAGTGGGGTAAGGATGATTAAGGTTTAATTTAAAGGAGTTATACCTATATTTGCGTGGAGGGAGGTGGGAAACATATTAGTTTAAAACCTTTTATAAATAGCTAGCTTGATTGAGAATGTAATTAATAAATATTACTCCTTTTATTTTAGAAGTATCTGATTATTATATAATAAATAAAAACTAGTGTGAGAATTTGTAGGTCGGACAGAAAAACATATGTGATATTTAGTAGAAAAATATAATGAATATTTAAGACCATTTTTTTAACTTGTCTATTTAAATAAACCTCTTTTTTTTGTGGGTGTCTTTTGTTAGAAACTAATTTTATTCAATTTATCATAAAAAAAAAACACATCAAACATTTTGGGTTTCACTTCATTTGCGTTTGAAAATTAGTCCATGAATGATAAATGTCCATATCTTTTAAAACTTTTAAAGGAAGGAAAACGTTAAAGTAGCGAAACATTCCTTTTTTAAAAATAATATTTTCATAAGCCACTAAAAAAAAAAAGAAGAGAGAAACTCTTTTCTCGTTCCATTTCATGCGTCACATCCAATAATAAATTGGTTTTTATACACACCATTGAATGTATAGAGTGTTCTCAAAAAAAGCAAAACCAATACTTCTCATTCAGTTTATGAAATATGACAGTACATTAAAAAAACCAACACGCAAACTTCTATAACAGAAAAACTAAACTGACATGATGGCACCGTATAAAGAAGACCCAGATCATTTGCAATGTTACTTAATACACTCATTTTATGGATAGTTATTATTTAACTAAACAATGTCAATCATCGGGAGAAAAAAGGTAGGCCAAAAATGTATCATATCAGTTCCTTCGTCGATTCATTAAAATGTGTTTTCTCTCGATATAAGTTGACTATTTATAAAATTCTGAGTCAATGATCTGGTATTTTGCCAAAACACATTATGTACGGGATAATATTCCATATTTTTTGGCCCCTACATTTCGATTAGGATTGTGCTCGATGAAAATGAGGAATACAAATTTGTTTTTTAACCAATTTTTTATATTTTTTATTGATTTTTCATCAATTTACTATTCTGAGTTTTCAAATCTAAAGTGAATTTTTATACCAGGTGATACCTAAAATATTTCAGAAATTCAGTGTGGGTTCAAACAATATTAGTACGAAGGTTGTGGGGTTATCGTTAAATTCCGCTGTTCTGGCATTAAATTATATTTTAAGTTTTGTGCTATTTATGTTTTGTGGATTTTAACACACTCATATATTAGCACAAAACTTAAATGTAACTTAATCTAGGGCAGTGGCATTCAACATTAGCTACAATATTAAATTGTTTAAACTCACAAACAAATTCTGAATTTATTTATCACCGATATCAAATATCCCTTATCTATAAAGGTTTAGGCATGATCTCATTATTAAAAATCAATAAAATATTAATATTTTGTTGATAGAATGTATATATTAGTTGTGGGACTGTATTATTATTGTGGGCTGATTTTTCAGGAATGGGCTTTGTAGGTTGGGTTAGGTGGCGTCAAATAATTGTATCGGTTCTTTATAGCCCTGGATTGAGTTAGGAACTTATTTACATATACATTGGGATTTAGTTGATCAAGTTAAGTTAATGTAATTGAGATAGGATCCATCTGTTGTGACCGTATTTACATTCAAGAGTCCACTTCCTATCTTAAACCTTGATGTTACGTCCCTACAGTAGCCCCATGGCTTCTTTGGTGCTGACTGACAGCTCACAGCTGACTTCTGACATAAACATTTAGGTATACTCATACTTTTTAACCTCAGAATGAGAGCTTCAAAACAAATTTTTTGCTGATTTTGGTTCCCCCCGTAGGGATACATAATTTGGTCTAGTAGTTTTCAAAGCAGTCAGCACCAAAAGAAGTCATGGGGCTACTGTAGCTATAGTGAAGACTTAAAACTTTTGATTTTATGGTCACTTGGCTTTTGAAAGGTTTGGGGAGCTTTAACCCCCCCGTGTGACGGGGAACACCACACCCGGGGAATTTTTATTTTCTCTCCACGGCACATTTAATGAAATTGTACCAGTTCTTCCCACGGGGTATTTACAATTCTGGAGAAAAAGGCAAACTGCTTATACAACTGGGTTTGATGGAAATAACGATAGAAAATACGGCTCCTGCTGCCTGTTCGTAAGCACGGAACCGTTTAAAGTTCCAAAATCTAGGTCTAAGCCAACGGAACTCTGGCAAAGAATTAAAAAAAAAACGTGGGTTTTAACCCTTGCCGGGTGTACTGGGGGTTTTTTTTTTTCCCAAACTCTTCCCATTTTTTCCACTCTTACTCCATAAAAGGGGGGGGAAAAAAAAATCTAAATTTGAATTTTGTCATTTTACCACGAAATTGTGAAAAATATATACGCTTATAAATTTAAAGGGTTAAAGGGAGACTGGGTTTGAAAAAAAAACAAAAAAAATTTATCTTCCCTGGGCATGTTTGTGCCTTTCTTATTCCCTACCCACATCGGGGGGCCCTTACTAAAAGTCGGGTTCATATATCTAATTTTTCTGTGAGGGGAAGGCCTGGATTTTATTAAAACCAAATTTCTAAATTTTCCCCCCCTACCATACAAGCCAATGTGGTGAATTTTCCAAGAAAATTTAACCTCCCCTATCGCCCCCCTTAGTTTAAAATTGAAAGCGTGTAGTCAAACGCGTTTTTAAGACCAGTGGATTTAAATAAATTAGCTTTCCCCGAAATAAGTGATGTATTTCACACTGGTTGGCGGTGTAGCCCATTAAAAAAAAACAATCGTTTTATTATGGGCGAAGAACAATTTGAAAATTCAAACATTTTTTTTTTGCGGCTAACATTTTTAAAATTAACCTATTTTTTGTGAATTTTTTTTTTATTTAAATATTAAAACAAAAAGGGGCAACTGCAATAACATGGCTCTATCATGAAAATTTAAAAAAGTTTTATTAACTTTTAGTAAAAAACCAAATACTGTCCTTACCAAAATCAAGATATAGTTCATTTTTTTTTACATTTTTTTGGAAAGTTTTGTTGTAAAATGCTAATTTTAAAAAACAGTGGGGAATGCCAGGCCACCACCCGTGGGTTTGGAAAACCACGTTAAACTGTAGGTCCCCATTTTAAAACTCCAATCACCCTACCAAACATTAGGTAAGTGCGTATAACCGAACGGGGGTAGAAGACCCCGGGGCAAAAAAATTTAAAAATTAAAATTTTTAAACACCCTGTACATGGCAGAATAAAAAAAAATTATCTGAAAATATTAAAAATACTTGGAAGGTACAATTTAAACATATTATTATTATTATTATTATTTATTTTTTTTTCTAAAAAAAAAAATCTAAATCTATTTTTAAATTTTAGCAAATAATGCTTTTTAGTAAGATTTAAAACCCCCACGTTCTAAAACTGTTTCTAGCATCTCAAAAAAAATACTTTGGTTTTTCGTGAAAATAAAACACAAAGCCGAAAGGGTGGGGAAAAAAAAAAAAAACCAGAGATGAATGCACTAAACAAGAGAGACAAAAGTAGGTCTATTTTTGGGGCCCCTCCAACTAAAAACACTTATTTCTTTTCATTTTACCCGAGATGGAAGCGCGGATATGGATTGGTTGTAATTCAATCACGTTCCGAATTAAATCTCTTCTTTTCAAAGTCGACATTTTTTGTCCCGTTGTTTTTTTGTGTCGTTCGGTAATCTGGGCTGTAGAATAATAGCCGGGGGCTTTTAAGAAAATAGCGGGGGGGGGAAGGAATTATGCTTTCCCCCCGTTTCGGAAATATTTAAAAAATAAAATAACAAAAATTTTTAATTAATAAAAATAATAAAAATATTAACCGGTTATCCCGTTCGGGGTTTTTATTTAAAAACAATTCCTAATGGAAAAAGGAAAGGGAGGGGTTATTAGAGGAGTAACCCGCATTTGCGTGGAGGGAGAGGGAAAACATTTTTAGGAAAAAAAACCCCCCCCGTTCACCCAACCGAGATTTTTAACCTCGATCCCCCGTTTCGCGGCGAGCTCAGCGCGCAAAACGCGTTTCCAAACAAAGCCCGAGGCGGGTTTTTTTTAAATTAAGATGAAAAGTTTAGTCCCACGTTTACCCGGTCAGACTGTTCACATTTTAATACGCTAAGGGAGGAGAGATGTTAAAAAAAAGTTTTAAGGAAAAATGTTCCTAAATTTGAGTTGAGGAAGATGGGAAATAATTATTTAAAAAAAATAGCTTTGTTTTACCCCCAGTAGGGATTTGTACTCAACTCACCTTCAAGAAGAAGCTAAGACTAGTGAGCCTGAAAAATTTATACAGTGGGCCAATAGTAGGGTTTTTAAAACATTATTTATTTAGTTTTTTTAGAGAAAAAATTAATTTTTTTTAATTTTTACATTTTTCTTTTGTTAGGGTCTAAATGGATTGAAAGGAAAATTGAAAATTTTCCATTTTTTTGTAAAAAATTTTTCAATCCCAAAACCCAGAACATTTCTTTTTAAAAAATTAACTAAAAAATTAAAAATTGTTTTTCTTTCTAATAGTTTTTTGGGTTTATCTTGTTTTTGGGGCTAACATTACATTTTTTTAAGGTAGAAAAATCGATGTGGGTTGAGAACGTTGCTACAGTTTATTTTTCATTAGAAATTCTTTTATAAAAAAAAAAATTTTTTTTTTTGCTGCCCACATTGAAAAAACCTTTTAAATTTTTTTACAGTTTTTTATTTATAGATTTATTGAAAATGCCTATCAAAATTGACTTCTGAAAAAATCACATGACTTGACGGTAATAGGTGAAAGTATATCTATTTAATTTTTATAGCTGTTAGGATAAGGTTATTTTTATTATTATTTTTATTTTTATTATTATTTATTATTTATTAGCCCGCGTCACTACCCGGGGGGTTAACGCCCCCTTACCAATAGAAAAGGGTGGGGTTGTGAGAGAAAGGGAGGCCCTACGTTTCCCCTAAAATCCGAACCTGGAGGAGGCCGGGGCCCTTTCCCACATTACAAATGTCTTGTAAAGGGGAAGGAAGGGTTTGGTAACAGATAAATCTTTTAGATAATGTTCTTCCCGGAAAAAATTGAACTGTATCTGAATATTAAAAACACATCCCGGGTCCCAATTCTAATTCTATGCACATTTTCGCAATTATGCAAAATATAAATTTAGGTTTTATAATGATTGAACCCAAAGCCAAAAAAAAATTTCAATATATTTTTAACAACAAATTAAAAATTAATTGCTACTTCCCAAAAAAAAAAATTTTTGCACCAAAAAAAAAGTTGGGTTTAGGGAAGGTTTAAAACACTTTTTCTCGACATTGAGGCTGGGTTCAACTCCAACCCCACTTTCACTGATCACATCTTTAAATGTAATATGTAACCGGGGTGATATTTAAGCCAGTTATCTAAAATCCACTATTTTTCCCTGTCCTCAACAGGCGAAAAATGGGAAAAATAGTGTAGCTTAGTCCTCGAGCTAAAAAATTAGTGGGGGGGCTGCTCCAAAAATTGTCAGGCCTTTGTTAAAAATTTGTGAAAGGGTAAAAAAAAAAAAATACAAAAAAAAATTTATTCAGGAAATGATAAAACTTAACAAAAAAACCCAAAATTTTTTTACTACTTTAACTTTGATTGTTACAGTTCAAACTTATCTATTCATTTTAAAATGAAATCCATTCTTCTTTAATTTTAGCAAAAATTCAATAATTTTCTCCCTACTCTGGAGAGAATTGAGGAAATTTTTCTCCATTGAAAGTAATGCAAGCGTAAAATTGTTTTTTGAATAAAAGAAAAAAAAAAAAAAAAATCAAATAGAATCTGGAAACAAAAAAATAATCTAACTCACCCTCCTAGACTTTTTCACATTCAAGAATAAGGACCCCGGTTTTTTAACACAAACTTTTGCTGATAAAAAAAAAACTTCCTTCCACCATCACGCCAAGCCAGAACGCGTTAGCAAACAGTGCTCTCTCTACCGGCAGTCCCGCCTTCCTCCTCACACTTTTTTTTATTTTTGGAATGAAGTCCCCCACCCCTTCCCGGGGCTCCCCTCCCCCCAAAAAATATAGGGAAAATTGGTTTTTACAAAGGACGTGAACTACGTATCCGGTCGTTAAAAAAATTTGGCTGTCGAGTGGAGTGGTCTTTAAAACCCCAAAAATGGGGGGAACATGGGTTTCGACCGGCCATTTTTTTTTCCTTTGGGCTCCCCCATACCCCTCCACCTTCACATGACTGTCTCTTTTCTTTTCGTTTTAAGCGGCGACAAATCCAACGGGAGCCCAAAACATCCAGTAAAATTCTTTTTAGTCGTTTAGCGTTCCCCTTCTGGGGAAATTTCCCCAGTGTTTTAAAAGGGAATGGGCCCATTGAAAATGGGCATTGAAAATTTAGGGTTGGGAGAAATTTTGACCCTCCACCCCCCCCCCCTGAAAATTTATTTTGACCCCCTCCCCCCTCCTTCGAAGGGTTTGGACTCCTCAAAGTGGGGGCCCCAAATTTATACCTTTCCCCTATTTCTCTGTCATGGGCCCATTTTCTGGGCAAATTGTGGAGTGACTTTCTTAGATCTTTGCGGACCCAAAGCAATTTTTTACTATAAAATTACTATTTTAAATTATTTTTTTTTATTTTTTTTTTTTATTTTATTTATTATTTTTTTTTATTTATTTTTATATAAACCGCGCCCTTAAAAATCTGTTGGGGTTTTATACCCCCACTTACGCAAATTGTGTTAAAGGGTTTGGGGGGTTTTGTGGGGGTAAAATTGAGGACCAAAGGTTTAACGGGGGGAATCCCAAACCACGGTGCAGTTTCCCCTATATTATTAGGGGTTTTATTTATAGGTATTTATAATATATTTTTCCAAAATTTAAAACCAGCTGCATATCAGATGATTTTAAAGTTTTTAAAGGGAAAAGGGGTATCGAAACAAATTAATCGAAAAATTTTACTCATTAAAAAGTACGGGAAAGGGAAAAATTTATTGTATTGTACTATTTATCAAAAGGAAAATATCGAAAAACACTAATTTAGGGATTTATCAAAACCACATAAACTTGTTTGCTTCGCCCCTGTTGGGGTTTTTCTTTTAAATTTTGGGGGACCCCAAAAAAAGGATTATTTTTTTTTATTTTATGAGGGTTTTGTGTTATTGATAAAGGGAAAGGGGGTTTTTGGGGGTGGGCCACCCCACCCCGTCACCCGGTTCAGATATCGGGTTTGTGTTTAAATAAAAAAAAAAATGAAAAAACAAAAAATTAATTTAGGATGGATCTAAAAGAAAATTAAAATGTTTGAGTTTTTTTCTTGCTTTCATTCAGAAAATGAGTGAGAATTGGGGAAAATAGTGTCATTTGTTCTTCCCCCAAACAACCCCCCTTGGTAAAATTTAATGCTTTGAATGAGTGAAAAATAGCAAAAAAAATTTTTTTTTTTTTTTCGTTATGTTTCTGCCCCCGGGAAAAGTGTAAAGTCCTAATATCAAAAAAAAGTATCGGAAAAAAGGGGAAAAATTTTAGTAAAAGAATATAATATCGAATAAAAAATATCAAATATTTAGAAAAAGTATCGTTTAACATTTTGGGGAAAACTTTTTAAAAAAAAGGGTTTTGAAGTTGGGGAGGGGTTTTATATTTAAAAGTTAATATTTAGATAGATTTCACTGGGAAAATATATATATATAAAAAAAAAAGTTAAATTATGGTTTAAAAACATTTTTTTAAAAAATTTGTAGATGTCCCAAAAAGGGGGGGATTAAAAAATCAAACTGTATATTTTCCCATGTATTCTGGGGGAAAAAACATTATTGTCAAATTGAACATTTAAAACCCTTTTTTCTAAAAAAATTCCCAACTAGACCAAAAAAAAAGTTGATAAAAGGGGTCAAAAACCTTTAGAGTGACAGGGTTAAAAATATAAATAAAAAAACTTTTAAGGTAAAATATAAATTTTTAAAAAAACAATGCTCAGGCCCAAAATAGGGTTGTGAAAATAAAAGAATAAATTTGAAGTTTAACATTGCCAAAAAAATTTAATGAAGAAAATTCAATTTGATGTGGAATAATCAAAGGATTTTATCTATTTTTCCCTTTTTCATTAACCCCTTTTTGATATGCAGCACATCCATACACGGACTCGTCATTGCCTTAGATGAGGGTAAACCCTTTTTCTTAAGTTGGGGAAACTATTAAACCCCTAAATTTGAGGGAAAACGATAAATGTACTCAAAAAAAAGGAAAAAAAAAAATTTACCCTTTTTAAAATTTCGAAAATGGGTGGCTGGAGAGTAAAGGGGCAATGAAACGGCTGTTTGCAAATCACGGGGAAAAAGCCCCTTTTAAAAAATAAGTTACTTTCCGAAAAAAATAAACCCAATGCGGTTTTTTTTTTAAATCAAAGGGGGTAAATTATCTTTTTTTTTTTTTCCCTGCTTCGGGGTTTTGAAATAAAAACCCCCCCAAAAGACATGTAAATTTTTTATTTGTTTGCTTTTTTTTTGTCTTTATTGATGTGCGGAAAAATTTTACCAGTAGGTTACTATAAAACCCCCCTTTTTTTAAAACCCAGAAAAAAAAAGGAGGTTAATTTATTTTAAAACAAAGAAAAATTTATATTTTTAATTTAAAGAAAAACAAAAAAAAATTTTTTTTGTTATTTGCATACTCAAACCACCCAAAAAAGTTTTTTAGGGGAGAAAATTTAAAATTTTTTTAACCTCCATTTAAAAAGAGATGGAAATGAAAATAGTTTTTTTTTGAATCTGTTCTAGAAGTTTACAGTTTTAAATTAATACCTAAGGGAAGTTGAGGAGTCTGTTGGTTTTTTATCTGTTTTTTGGAAATTTTTAAAAAGGGTTTCCTATCTCACTGATTGGGGCCCTTTTTTGCCCAGTGTAACAGAGTAGGGGTTTTTTGTATGAGAAGGGTATCTTAAAAAAAGGCCCCCTAGGTGGTTTTTCTTTATAAGGGAAGCTTTTTTAAATTTTAATTTTTATTTTTTTATTTGTGGGCCAAACAACGTTTCATTTGTAAATTACAAGAAACCCTAAAAGGGGACAAATTTTTAAAGGAAAAAAATTAAAAAATCTTCAAAAGAAAGGATGGTAAATAACAGTATAGGAACATGTCCCAAAGTTTCCCTATCCGTGATCGAACCCTGGTCTCTCGAGTTGAGTTTTAAAAAATTTATAGCTCACAAAACTGTCCCCCCAAAGTGGCTTTTAAAAGGAAAAAAAAAATTACATTAAATCGTTTCTACAGTCCAAAAGAAAAACCCTTTATAAAATACTTTTCTGCTATTTTGCGGTTCACATTTATAAAATTTTTTTTTTTATGATTAGTGTTTTTTTATAGGTATTGATAATATCTATTAAAAGTGACAGTGCAGATCACATGACCTGATGTATGAATACATGAAAGCTATTTTTAGCACCAGGTTTCACCATACAGTTGGGCTGTACGCACACAGTGTGTACACATTAAGCTAATGTGTTAGGGATTAGAAAGGTTGAATGTTGCTTGAAGGGAGAGTGTAAAATATTTTAGTAAAAATCTCCTCAGTACACGCGACCAGGATTCGAACAGTCATTTACACGTCTTGGCAGTCCAGTCTATTGCGAGAGTGACGCTTAGATCATTCTACCCCCGAACCCGGTCACGTGGAGTATACCTAGTAGCTTTCATATCAGATAAGGCTTTTTCATTATGGAAATTGGACTCTACACTTCCTTTGGAGGTTCTCATTTCAATTACTAACTGGAGCATTTAGAGTGTTATAGCCGTGGGGGGTTTTGTGGGTGGGTGCGGTGTTGTGATAGGTCAGCCCTTCTAGAATACCGGACATGTCGGAGCAAAAAGTAGCTTTCCCATTAGCACAGTGAAGTGAAAACACTGAAACTCACCTGGATCCCAAGTAACGTCACATAAGTTGGTCCAACTTTTTGGACCCCAGGAGTCACGTGGGTCTAAGGGATTAGTCTCGTCTTGTTTGATCTACCGGTGAAGGGTTGGTCAAGTTTCTAATCTAGGGCAGGATGAACTGAGGTGGTATTCCACAATTATTGATTTAATCGGTGTAGATTTCCAATACCCTCTATGGACTATTGCTGCTGCATTTCATTCTTTGTTCTCTTCATCTATATCCTTATGAAAAAAAATTGTTGATTAAGGTAAGCGAAAAGTCTCTTCTGATTTTATGGTTTCGGATAGGTGAGGATTTGAACTTCGTCCGGTGAATTTAAAGTTTTTTTCCCCAATCTTTCTAACGCAAATTCCCGGGTTTACAATTTCTTTAATTTATATTTCTATCTTCTCCCCTTTTATAATGAAAATGTGTGTATATTTTGGGAAAGGGTAATAAGACCTGGATCACAAAAAATAATTGGGGTTAACGCAATGTTGAAAAAAAAACCTTGATTAAAATTTTCTAGGATGTATCTTGGGGTTTATAGTTCAAGTACATATACATTATTTTAAAAAAACTATTTTAATAATGTTCATATTTGATTTGGTAAGTAGTATTAAATGAAAAAAAACTATATCCTCATTATTTTTATTTTTTTTTTCTCTTCTCCATATTTGATTATTAGCTTAGTCTTCTCTGGCGACATGTTTCTGTGTTATTATTGATATTACACCATATTCAGGTTTTATTTTTGATAAAGATGGATATTCTGTTAAATTACTTATTATCTAATAATATTTTTTTAAAACAGAATATCATATTAAGGTAATTATAGGATTGTTAATTTAAGGGGATTATTTATTTTTTATTTCCTAAAATTTATCTTATATTATCTATATACTATTTTCATTAACAATGTTTAAATTTATTAATCTTACAATTTTATTGTCATATCCTCTCTCCACGAAAATTGGGTTTATCCCCTCTAAATTCAACCTTTCCCATTTCTAACCATTGTCGTAACAAATATTTAAGCGTATAACCCGAACGGGTTTAGCAATTACGCAGTGCAAAGTATTATTAATACAATACCGAAACATGTTCGTCATAGTTAATATCAAATAAGGAGAATGGAATAAAAATAATAAGATATAAATGTATCATTTTATTGAAATACATATATAAATATAATCTCCTCAACCCAAATGGCTGTCCTTTGATTTCTCCGGTAGGGGGTTTAAACTAGAGACACTTAAACCAAACAATTTTCGACCACTATACACGAGGAAATAGCAAAAACATTGTTTGTAGCAAATGTTAATAGCAGATAATTATGTTACTGAACAATTTTTTAACTGTTTTGTAAAAGATGTTTTCTAACAAAATTTTTATACTAGGCCCTTGAAAAAACTTTCTTTCCCCTGACATCCCCAAACCCTTTTGGGTACACCCTGCTTTCCATCTACCGAGTCGTCTTTTCCAACATTCGGGTTCATAATCTAACTCCCTCTCTCTTAAAAAACAGTTTTTGCCAAACGTAATTACTTGTCAGTAATTTTTGTTACTAACATACTTTAAACAAGACCCCCTTCCGACAGGTCGAAAAATGTTTGTTATTTAACAAAGCAAAAGCAAAAAAGGTTACCAAACATGTCAAGGGAAAAATAAAACCCAAATTTTTAAAGGGAAAAAATTTGTTTTGACAAAAGTTAAAGCAGAATGTTATTAAAAATTTTATTGATTTTTAAACCAATGTTTAGTTTTCAAATGTTATCAACAACTTTTGGGTTAACAAAATTTTTAAAAACCCTTTTTTAGGGGCCCCTATTTTTAAAATTTTTTTAAATAACACGGGGTTTTAAGGGAATGTGACCTTGGTTTTAATGAATTCTAAAATTAAGGAATATGTTTAAAAAAAGTTTTTTTTGATATCATTTAGTTTTTTTTCTATCTATTCCCCGGTCATTTTTTTTTATATCTAAAAACCAAGAAGAGTATTAAAATTTTTAAAAAAAAAATATTTTGAGGTTTATGATCAATCTTTATTTTTTTATTTTAATAAGTATATAAGTTCGTCATGTTACAGAGGACTTTAACGGAGATAAAAAATTTAAAAAAAAAAAAAATTTAAAAATTTACGCATCAGTAGGGAAACCCCCCTTTTTAAAGTCATTTTGAGAAATTATGAGAGAAAACCCTTTTTTTTTTTAAAATTTTGTTTCAGAGTTTTAGAAATAAAAAATTTAAATTTCAAATCGTTTGAGCTGGTTTTGGTTTTTTTTTTAAAATCAAAAATTTTTTCATTTTTTCACTCATAAGGAAGCTCCCCTTTAATTTTAGGTTTAGATTTTTCAATTTAAAAAACCCCTCTGGACGCCCCTTTTAAAAAACCCCTAGAAAACCAAGTTTCAGCCCAAAATTGGAAAAATAGTTTAGTCTTTTAGCCCAAACGTACAGACAGATGGCATTGGGGGGGAAAAAAAACCACTTTTTCGGTTTTTGGGGGGGAATCAGGGAAATTTTAAACCCATTCTTTCCAAAATTTTCGAGTTCGTTTTTTTTTTGACTATCAAAATTTACTTTCCCCTACCAAAAAGGTTAACGGGGAAAATTGAAATTGAGGGAAAGGGGAAATTTTTTAAAAAAAGTAAAGTATAGTTAGCTGATTGGGTACCCTGTCTGCCTACTGGGGTTAAAGGTCTCGGGCTCGTTTCCCCAAATCAGGGTTTAAAAAATTTTAAATCTTTGGGGGTAAAATGTAGGTTTTTCTTTCACATTTGGGGAAGAAATTGAGGGGTAGTTTGGGTGGGTGGAAAATTTGTGACTTGAATAAAAAACATGCCCCAGGCCACAGGCTGGATAAAATTTGGTTTGTAAGAAAAAGTAGAGATGAGAAAATTGATGTCTAGTTGAGGTTTCTAGTAAATATAAAAAAATCTGTGTTGAATTGACAAACAATTTAGAGTTAGTTTTTAAAAACCCCTCTTACTTCTAAATAGCATCTTTTTTAAAAAAATAAATCCCCTTTTTTACTTTACAGTTTTAATTTTTATTTTAAAAAGATCACTAGACCTAAATATAATTTAAATCCCCCCCCCAAAGTCCCAAATTAAAAATTATGATAACCCCCCCCTATCTTTTTTCATGTTAAAAATGTTTTTTCCCGCCCCCACCTTAAGCCAAAGGCCCTTTTTCCTGTGTTTGCCTTTTTGTTTAGGGGGTAGGGAAAAGGGGGGGGGGGGGAGGGGGTTCGCCCAAAGGTTTTGGGGAGGGGAAGGGGAAAGGGTAAGAAAAGGGGAAAGGGGGAAACCGGAAAAGGGGGGCCCTTCGTTCAAAAAATCTTGTTTACCCAAAAAATTTACCGGGGTTTTTTTGGGGGGAAAAATTTGGCCCGGGCCCCTCTACTTGTGGGCTTTAAATTTTTTGATAAACAAAAGGCAGGGTTTTTCTTTATGTGGGAAAACACCCTACGCTTACGCAGTCAAAACCCATATGTGCCTAAGGTTTTTTTTTTTGTGTTTTTAAATTTGTTTGTAATAAAAAATTCTTTTAAAAAATGTTTAAATCCCGCAATTTTTGCGTTTACTTTTAAAAAAGAAATTTCCCCCCCCGCGAAAGTTAATTTATTTCAGGTATTTTGTTAAAAAAAAAAATCCAAGTGAAAAAAATTTCAAGATGCAAAAAAAATAAAAAGTAACCCCTATTCCCTTTTTTCGGTGTTTTTTTTTTATTTTTTTTACTTGACCCCGATGTTTAATATTATGCATTTCAAACCTTTAAAATTTTTTCCCCCCCCCTTGGCCCCGCCCCCCTTGGGTTTTGAGAGCGCCCTTTTAGTTTTTTCTTGACCCAAAATTTTCCCCGCAAAAACGCCCCCCCTTCCTAACCCCCCCCCCCCCCCATACTTCTACTCCCAAAAAACCTTTCCCCCCGGGCCCTCCCTTTAAAAATTACCTTTGGCCCCCAAAGTGCCCCAAAACAAGGCTACACATTTATTTGGGAAGGTTAAAAACCTCCCCAAAAAATCCCTCAAGGACCGCTTTCCCTCCCACTTACCCCTCCCCTCCTCTGTCTCTCTTTTCCTGTTTCTGAGGTTATAGTATAGGTTTGATTTACTTACGAGTTAAGTTTTTTACACAAGCACCAAAACCCCAAAAAGTGAAAGAGGGGGAGTTTTTTGGAAACCTGCAAAAGCAAGCTTTCGTTTTCACTCTTGTGTATATGAAAAACTGCTGTGGAAAGGGTTTTAGGGAATCGTTTTTTGTCCCAAACCCCCTGGGGGAAAAAAACCTGTTATCTCCCCTGGGGGTAGGCGGGGAAATACTATTTTTTCACAAAGAAAAAAAATTAAAATTTTAAAAAAAAAACAAACCCTTTAACAAGTACTGGTTTTTGTAATTTTTTTTTATTGGGGTTTTTATACCCTGTTCAAAAGGCCCCATAGCTTGTTTAAAACACTTAAATGTAGTAATGAGGGGGAAAAAGGAGCATTTGCGTGGAAGGAGAGTGGAAAACTATTTAGGGAAAATCACCCCTAGTATGCCCTGGTTTCTCTGTCATTCGAAGGCTGGTTTTCATAAGGGTGACCCTCAGACCATTTCGCCAATGAAGCAGGTAAATATTGTAGTGTTCATAAGTGTATCGGCAGTATAGTTATAATGCACACTGCATGGAAAGTACTTGTTATCAGTGAATCAAATTGTCTAATACCCGTTTGGGGGTCACGTGGTCTAATTTAAGTAGTCACTCTCCCAGTAAACTAGATGCTGATGACGGAAGATCGGGGGTTTTAATCCTAGTTGGGTGGCTTTTCCTTAATTAATTGTCCTCCATCCCCCCACACAAATATGGGTATATTTACTCTAAATTCAACCTACCTCTTAACTAACAAATTAATATAATTAGAACGTTAGGCCTATTTGTAAAGCCCGAACTAGGAGTGGACGTGATATAAAATAAATAGAAACATATATTATAACGAGAGAGATTTTCTTAAGAAAAAGATGTATTTGCAAGAATATAGGACCACAATATGAGACAACTCGACTTTTTATGTGGACGTTAAATGTAAGCACCAGCTATGAGGCTAGTGGTGTGTTACACCCCAAATGGTGAAACTAGCTCATATTAATTAATGAATTGGACAATTTTTTTATCTTTCCGTGAACTGGCTTCTTCGCTTGACCATTTCACGAAATGGACAAAAATCGCATTAACTCTTGTCCATTTCATGACTGAAACTTATTTCTACTATCTATTATTCGTTTTAAGATATTATTTTAAAAAACCCAGCTTAAGCTAAACATCTATTCAAACTAAAACGATTAAAAGTTAAATTAACTTCAAGAATATCAAAAATTAAATATAAGTACAAATTAGGGGGCCTTTGTTATCATAAAAAATCACTTCAGAGAGCTTCTAAAGGTGTTTAATATATAGAAATTTTCCTAGCCTTCGGCCAGTTAGGGTGTTTGTTATGTTGCCATAAAAAAAACACTTCAGATAGCTTTTAGAGGTTTTAATGTTTAGAAATTTTCCTAGCATGCAGCCGTTCTTCGCTTTCCATTTTATGGACCTAGCAAAAAATTATCCGTTCATGAAACTGAGTAACGATTGGAGCTGAAATGTCAATAAAATTAGTTCATAAACTGGAATATTTTTGGCCCCTTTCGTTGAAATGATCTGGGGGAGAGGCCAGTTCACAAAGTGGGCAGAAATTTACCCGATTCATGCACTGGAAAAATTGTTTTTTTGAGATTTAATATGGAAACCAATTATGGACTAAAGCATAGTTATCAGAAATTGAAGTTAATTGTCGACTATGGAGTTAATACATTCTTCAACTTGGGCTTATGAACCCGTTGAGAGGGGTAAGTTTGGTGGGGGTTAATCGAGGTGTAGAAAGAGGAGGTAAGGGTGGTTGGGGTTTGAAAAAGGGGGGGAGGGGTGTATTTTAAAGGCGTTACGAGAGCCGTGCTTATGGGCCACACCGTGTGTACTCCAAACTACAATTTAAAACCACCGTCCAGATAAATTATACACAATCGAATCAACTTCATCTTCAACCGGTTGACTCCCCCCACCTATTTAACCCTATTTCTCTTGGATCTCTCTTTCCCCTTACCATCTTTTAGAACCGCCCCCACGCCAGCTTGCAGAATATAGCTCCACGAATAAAACTCTCGGTTTACTTTCTGATTAATCAAACTTGTGATATTTTTTAAATTTTTTTAAAAAAGGGAGCCAATTTGAAATCAACATTAAACTAAAAACTAAAAGGATTTTTACGTCGGAATATTTTTAGATGAGGCATGAATTTTTTTTTTTCACCACGTTTTACTACCCTTCCGGCTTATCCCCCATGATTACGCTAATGGGGTAGGGATGAGGAAGGAAAAATTAAGAGTATATGTACTGGGTTAGAGGGATAGTAGGAAACAATTTAGGAAAAAACCCTCAGTACACCCGACTGAGGCTTGAACCCAGATCTTCTCGTTACTGTGAACCAGTCTATTGCAAGAGTGACGCGTTGAT